>CM068964.1:95790464-95806957 GCA_035128595.1 Eptatretus atami | reverse complement strand
TACACTAGGGGGTTGACTCAGCCTGTCATCCTTCCGAGGTTAGTGAAATGAGTACCAGTGTGTTCTGGTAGAGGGACACTGCATCAGTGACACAGTTGTGCTTCCAAGAAATGATAGCTACCCCAGCAGCTAAGCTGCCATATGCAAAAAGATGTACAATATTTTTTGAAGTATTGTTTAATTATATCGTTGGAAAAGAGTCATTACTCAAGCCACTGTCACACCTTGACGTTTTAGCCAGCGTATGGCAACGTATCAAAATGTATGTAAAACGCTGGCCGTAGCGCCTGAACGCTATTGATGTTTTTTTTTCCAGTTTTGGGCGTATTCATAACGAGTTGGAAGTATGCATAAGTATTAGTAACGTACACAGAACGTTTCGATAACATATCGATAACTTATACCAACGAATGCTTAGCGTGTTGTCGGCGTTCATAACCTATGCCCAAAGATAGTCTAACTTATGCATAGCGCGGGCAGCGTATCGCCGACGATCACGTGGCGTAGCCTATTAAAAGGCTGCGGCTCGACGATTCAAATCATAACCGCACTAGACATCGAAGTGTCAAGCCGCTGTCACACTTGACCTTTTAGCCAGCGTATGCCGATGTTATGAAAAATTTGCCGAATACGCTGGCACACGTCGAATACGTTATGGGTAAGTTTTGTATACGTTAAGAGCACGCTGAAGCACGCTGGCATACGTCGTAGTACGCGACAAATTTTAAGCATGCTGAAATTTTTTCGACGAATGCCAGCGTATGACTCACACGTTCCGCATACACTGGCCATAAGTTGTAGGCACGTTATGCGATCGTTGACACACGTTACTTGTAAGTTACTCATAAGTCGAAACACGTCGAGGTAATGTTTAGCGTACCCAAACTTATTTCTAACCTATGAGTAACGTGCTTTGAACCTATGAGTAACGTGCTTTGACTATGAGTAACGTGCTTTGAACCTATGTGTAACGTATCTCCAACGCATATTGACGTATGTAGATGTATTTGACATCTACCGGACGACCACAGAACTTGCTGAACGTGTTACTAACTTACAGCTACCGTATAATGGCGTATTGGCAGCGTTTAGGGGAATTGGTATATAAAAATGGGGTTCACACAGGAGGAACCCGTCAGTGTTCCAGACTCCATGGTTTTTTTTATCTTTTTTCTTCGGCATGACGGTGATGTTGACACTTCGATTTCTAGTGCGGTTATGATTTAAATCGTTGAGCGGCAGCCTATTAATTATATTATATTATAACCGCACTAGAAATCGAAGTGTCAACATCACCGTCATGCCGAAGAAAAAAAAGAAAAAAAAAACCATGGAGTCTGGAACACTGACGCTAAACATTACCTCGACGTGTTTCGACTTATGAGTAACTTACAAGTAACGTGTGTCGACGTGTGTCAACGATCGCGTAACGTGCCTACAACACGTTACTCATAGGTTAGAAATAAGTTTCGGGTACGCTAAACATTACCTCGACGTGTTTCGACTTATGAGTAACTTACAAGTAACGTGTGTCGACGTGTGTCAACGATCGCGTAACGTGCCTACAACTTATGCCAGCGTATGCGGAACGTGTGAGTCATACGCTGGCATACGTCGAAAAATTTTGAGCATGTTAAAATTTGTCGACGAGCTCGGCGTACTACGACGTATGCCAGCATACTACGACGTATGCCAGCATGCTCTTAACGTATACAAAACTTACCCATAACGTATTCGACGTGTGCCCAGCGTTTTAGACAAATTTTTCATACGTCGGCATACGCTGGCTCAATCGTCAAGGTGTGACAGTGGCTTCACCTTGGATTAAACGATTTATATATACCCCGGGAACATGAAAAAAGACGACAGTTCGATTCCAAACTTCAGTTTTCCCTCGGAGGGAACCCATACCCTTCCTGTCTAAAAACGCTAATTTTAGTCCAATTTTCTTCCTGTTTTTTGCAACCAAGTCATAATCCATCTTCGCGACCATGAAGAATGAAATCAGATATCGAATTATAGCTAAGACTAGAAGGGCACTCGGGAGAGCACTTCTCTCCGCCACGTAATGCCTGATCCACGAGAACATATCGGGCCCATTACATTTTTGAAATATCATGCTATACAGAACTACATCATTTTTGTTCCAATCTTTCCATGGTGAAGAATCACTTTGAAAATTAAATAATTTTCGTACCCATGTCCAGATTCGGATCTTCACCAAAATCAATTCAGTTCTTCCTTTCCACACACCCAACCTGTCCACCAAGTTTCATCCTAATCCGTTCAAAACTTTTTGAGATATCATGCTCTATATTGGTTTAGCCCTATCTCACAATGGTGTAGAATCTCTTTAAAAAATTCTAGTAGTCGGATCTGGAATCTGGAAGCCCCTCCCCAAACGAACACACCCACCGACTGGTGGAGATTATCTTGTTACAGATCCGGGTTTCAAGGCTCACCACAAAGGGAAGCACTGGAGTTCCTCTTAAACTCCCGGTCCTGAGGCCACCGAGCACAGATAACTCCACATGCCGACGGGTTGCTAATTAACTACGAGCGCCGATTGGTACCGCCAATTCTGGCAGGGTGTCACTACTACAAGTGGGTAACTTACCTGTGGACAGCCGCACTAAGGGATGTGTCATGCCCTCAATGCATACTCAAGTTAACTTACCATATCAGGTACAGCCGAGCGGAGCTGCTAGGTACACACCGGCTAGCAAGAACCAATCGGTGGGGTAAAACTTCCCGGCTAACACTACCTGCAGACTATGCTATACCAATGGAGGAAAAGACATGACAAACTGGGTACATTTATAATATAAGCAATTTTATAATATAATACAAGCGAGGGCGAGGAAAAGGATGTGGAACAATAATCACAGGTTATAATACACAGCAATATGTACAGTAGGGGAAAGCAAGGATTGATGAGGAGCGGAAAAAGAAAATACACGTATGTACAAAAGAGGACACAGTGCAGAGCTAACCCGTTGAGTACTTCTACAATCTTAACTTGTATTAACATGACAGGCACTATCAAAATCATTCCCGATGAAGGTCTCTCTCTATCGAGTGCAGTCTGTGGCTGCTGGTTGCATCATTGGTTGGGACACGGCTATGCCGCTGATGCAGTGTCCCCCTTACCAGTGCACTGGTACTCATTTTGCCGACCTCAGAAGGATGACAGGCTGAGTAAACCTCCTGGTGTATTAATTGAGTGGCCCAACAGGATCCCAAGCCGCCACCCTAACCACGAAGCCAACACCAGGCTTATCCCGATGAAGGTTAAAGAGCAAGAAAGATGAGATAACAACAAGGCGTTTGCGACCTCCTTGTTACCTCGCATGGTCAATGAAACAATGCTTCCAGTTGCTGAGGAGGGTGAAGGGGGGGAGGAAAACTGAGGGTGTCTATTGTGTGTGGTCGGAAGGTGTAAAGATGTGGGTAAGTTGGGGTTTTGGTAACAAAGAAAAGAACGTGTGAGAGGATAGGTCTAATGTGAGTGTAAAGAGCTTTGTATGTGTAAGTGTTTAATGGACTAATACTGCACTTGGCCTGGCGTCTAGCTTCCCTCTCGTTCCTCACCCCGCTCCGCTGGCTCTGCTCCACTCCATTCCGTAAAGCTCCATTCGCTCCCAATATTGTGACCCCAAGAACAAGCAGAAGAGCAGCCAAACAACCAAACTCTCTTTTATAATCCCCCAGCGGGGGCAGCGCTTGCGAGCAGAACAGGCACAGTGATAGGTGTTCTCCAGTGCTCTCATTGGTGTACGGATGATTGGTGTACAGATCATTGGTGGACGGACCATTGTCCGCTAGCTCCACCCATGCGAGATTTTAGCAATAGAAATGCCCTCACTCATCCTGAACTCGGCCACACAACTGAGTTCTGAGGTTAACATGGCGCCGGGGCATTTGGTTGTACTCTCTGGCCACAAACACGCGCTGGACACCTGATGAGGGCCGTAATTGAGTGGAACACTAGGGTTATTCACACAACATTGAAATGAGCTGAGTGCATGCTTGCGCTCCAAGCAAGACGCGAGAACGACCAGACCCGAGCACCTACCATGATGCATGCACTTCCCCCATCTCCTGCCGGTCCAGAGGGAGGTGGTAAACGTCGGTGGTGGTTGTGGTTGAGTGATGACAGCGGTGATGTAGCGTAGCGGTTGGTTATGGCATGGTGGTTTGTCGTGGTTGCGGCATCATGGTTGTGGTGGTTAATGGCAATGGTAAGCAAGCTAAGGTTGTGGTCCGATGGTGTGGGGGAATTATTATGAAGGTGTTGTGCTGGTCGAAGGAATGTTGGAGCGTTGTGGTGCGAGTCTGGTGAAAGTTGAAGTGAAGTATCCGTTAGGTAATGGCGTGAGGTTTGAATGTGAAAGGGCGTGGGTATGCTCATGAGCTGCCTGTTGCTGTGGTCTGCATGCTTGTGTGATGGAGAGGTCGTGTGTGTGTGTGTGACAAAGTAAATTCTGTATGTGTTGTATGAAGTGCCAATATTATTTTCGTTATCAAATTGTTTCCAATTAGTGCATGGAGTTTCCATCTTGGTCTGTACTCCATGCTGAGAAAACCCACGAACATACACATAACCATTGGTTTTGGAGCAAACAAGGGTGACGTGACCATTCATAATCAGTTTCAAATTCATCCTGGAATAAAACTGTTATACAAACGATCCTGGGGAATAGCACATACGTGGTCCACCAATGACCCCCTACTCATTACAAATTGGCAGCAGGAAAGGATTTCTAACCAAAAACACAACCAGGACATGAATTTTGATTTTAATTTGAAATTGTGCCTCTGGACAAACATTACAAATAATTGATGTCTTGTTACCATCGCCAGAGGAAAGGCTGTTGCATTTAGGTCCGTTTGTTTGTTTGTTCGCACAGAACGTGAGTATGTGTATTCATTACAATAGACCCTTGGGAACCTTCACAACCCTGAGACCAATTAAGACAGTGAAGACCCTAATGACCATGAAGACCCACATAGACCCAAAGACCACAAAAACTCTTAAGATCCTTAAGACCCATAAAACCCTTGAGAGTCTTTATAACCATATGACCCTTTGAGACCCCTAAGACCCTCTCGTCTAGACCCTTTATAACCCCAAGACCATTTAAGACCCTTTCAAACCCTTCTTCTTCTTCTTCTTGCGTATGGCAGCTTAGCTGCCGGGGTAGCTATCATTTCTCGGATGCGCGACTGTGTCGCTGATGCAGTGCCCCTCTATCAGTACACACTGGTACTCATTTTGCCGACCTCGGAAGGATGACAGGCTGAGTCAACCCCCTGGTGTATTAATTCAGCGGCCAATGGGGCTTGAACTCAGGACCCTAGGATCCCAAGCCGCCACCCTAACCACTGAGCCAACACCAGGCTGCTTTCAAACCCTAACACCCTTTAAAAATCCCCTAAGACCCTTTAGGTTCCTAAGAACCTTTAGACTCTTTAAGACCCTGAGACACTTTAGACCCCAAACACCCTTTAAGACCCCTAAGGCCTTTTAAGACCCTATAGACCATGATACACCCTTGAAAACCCTTTGACCTCTAAGCCCTTTAGATCCTCTTATACCCTGTCGAACCTCAAAGACCCTTAGACTCCTTTGTGCCCCTTCGACCTTCACACCTTTCATACATTTTAATACCCCTGTAGATCCCTTTGACCTTTATACCCTTTTTAGACGTTTTAAGACCCTTTAGTTCCCTTCAGAGAATTCTGACCCTTTCGACCTTAAATTACACCCTTACAACCCCTTCGACCTTTTAAGACCCTTCAGACACTTCAGACAATTTTTACCCTTTCGACCTTTAAACCATTGGACCTTTTCAACTTTTCAGACCTTTACACATTTACAACTAGAAGGGCACTCGGTCGAGCGCATACCTCCGCCAGGCTGATTAGTTTACGTTTTGTATCCCACTGATAGGCCGGATCTGGATTCGGACCTGAACTAAAATTTAATTGACTTGTTCTTGTCACCGAACCAACTCACCCACGAAGTTTCGTTCGAATCCGTCCATACCTTTTTGAGATATCCTGCTATATATCCTTTTTGGCTCCATCTCCCAATGGTGAAGAATCACTTAAAACATTCTCAGATCCAGATCGGGATTCGGATCTTCACCAAAATCCAATCATTTCATCCTTGTCACATACCCAAGCTCTACACCAAATTTCGGCCAAATCCGTCCACAACTTTTTGAGATATTTTGTTCACAAACAAGCAAACAAACAAACAGACAGACAGGGGTGAACACATAACCTCCGTCCACCTTCAGCGGCGAAGGTAACTAGATCATTTCGACCTTTCATTTGCAATCAACGACCTTTCATTTCGTACACCCTTCCAGTTATTTACCACACAAAATGCACCACACAAAACAAGTCCTGGCGAGGGTCTGCAATCTCTGATTGCTCTTTTTACCTCCGTCACCGAAGGTGGACGGATGTTATGTGTTCACCACTGTCTGTCTGTCTTTTGTTTGTTTGTGAACAAAATATCTCAAAAAGTTGGGGACGGATTTGGACAAAATTTGGTGGAGAGTTTGGGTGTGTGACAAGGAAGAATTGTTTCGATTTTGGTGAAAATCCGGATCTGGACACGAGTCCGATAATTTTTTTTACGTGATTCTTCACCATTGAGTGACAGGGCTAAAAATGACATATAGCATGATATTTCAAAAAGTTATCGACGGCTTTGGACGAAACTTGGTAGGTGAGTTGGTTAGGTGACAAGAACAAGCTCATTGAATTTTAGTTCAGGTCCGAATCCAGATCCAGCGTATTAGTGGACTACAAAACGTAAACTAATCAGCACGGCGGAGGTATGCGCTCTACCGAGTGCCCTTCTAGTTTGTTTTTAATTTGAAATTTGGATCCAAATTGTTAACATTTTGTGAACCTTCCTGACACAGTGGCATTGGTTCCAAATAAGGTGACATGTTGGGAAATATCTAAACACGTATCATCTCAGGTATCCCATCGACAAAAGTGCGTACGCAAAATTGTCTAAAATTTCAGAAAATTGTAAATTTTTATCTGAGAGAGACGAGACGATATGGAGGTTGATATGGAATTGGAAGAGGCTGTGTCTCCAGTTCCATAGGGTAAAGCAGTGGGAGACGATATGGAGGTTGATATGGAATTGGAAGAGGCCGTGTCTCCAGTTCCATAGAGTAAAGCAGTGGGTCCACCAGCCATTGATTAGCACCAATTCACCTTGTTCCCCAACCCAACCACTTCCCCTACCCATACCGGTCCGTACACGGTGTGGCACATGCTGGCATAGCCCCTTTTGCCTTGAACAATCCGGGCATCTGGGCTCACGAAGCTCACAGTATCTGGAACACTTTAAGCTCAGCAGCAAGTTCAGCATAATGAGTCAGATGACAAACTCATCAAAGGGCCGTCTATCTATATATTATGTACGCAAATTGACGACAATTCAGCCACTTCCATCCCCGTCCCTCCATCTTTCCTCCCTCCTCCTCCGAAGCTTCTTTAATTCTCTTCACACTCCCAAACCTGATCCTCTATCGTCGTTTTGAATTTCCCTTATTTGGTATACCCACCCCAAATGCACAAATAAATGGATGACCCCCCCCTAACTATTAATGATTTAGTCCTGAACTTTTTCATGATCACACAGACGTTACGGTTGCTTGATGAAGCAAATATAGATGACGATGCGGCAAATGACTTAATAATAATATTTGGTCGCAATATTGCTTTTGTAATGAATTATAACAAAGTGTGCTGATCAACACCAACCAGAAGAGAAGAAACGAGCCGGAAGGGAGACACCGGTGCTGCACAGGTGTGCACTCCAGGAGCAATCCAGGAATTGCGTGGGGGGGGGGGGTTCCAAATAACAGAAAATTATAATTTTCCAAATAATTTCCAAATAAATTACTGTGAGCTGTTAGTGGTATTGTTTATTAGGTACTGTATTGATACAGTTTTTCTTGAGGGCTTCTGGCCTTTTTTGTGGCACACTTTCATGGGAGAAGGAGTTCTGGGTGACCAGGGAACCCCCTGGGTTTGCCACTGTAATGGTAAATATTTTTTTTGTTGGGAGGGGCGGGGGGGTTCCGGGCAACCAGGAAACCCCCCAGGATTTGCCACTGCACTCACCTTGATGTAGATGCAACCCACCAATAACACGTCCACCACGGACCCGAGCAGCGCCTGGACCAGGAACAGCATGATACCTTCGGGACACTCATCCGTGATGTAGCGGTAACCGTAGCCGATGGTCGCTTCTGTCTCCAGGAAAAAGAGAAAAGCCGAGGGGAACCCGTAAACGTTGGCGACGCACGGGGTGTGTGTGGCGGGGGGAGCCTGGCTCGAAAGGTCTCCGTGTCCGTAGGCGACGACCCACCAGAGAAGCGCCACTCCGAGCCAGGCGCACACGTGCACGGACACATAGAGCAGCAGGTTCCACCTCCAGTGCAGGTCCACCAGCGTGGTGAACAGGTCGGACAGGTACCTGCCGGACTCGGGGCCCAGGTTGCCGTGCTGGACGTTACATCGGCCGTTCTTCTCCACGAAGCGCTGTCGGACTTTCATGTCTGCGCGAGGCTCCTTGTGCGCGGGTGCGAGTCCTGCGCCCGTCACCGTGGCCGTGCCCCCGCACGCCGTGGCCAGCACGTAGCTTGCCTCTCCCGAGATGCGATCCCCTTCGGACATGTTTCTCCGTCGATCTGTGGAAAGTGTGACGCGAACCGATTTCAACACGTCCGATGCAACCACCGTCGTCTCGCACTTACCCCTCCTCCTCCTCCTCCTCCTCCTCCGGGTCCACGGAGAGCCTGCAGTGCTCCACCCTTACTCTCTCTCTCTCCCCTGCTCTTCCTTCACACCACCTTTCATTTCAAAAGTTTCACAATATTAATGAGCTAACTTGGACACGTTTTTCTCGGACAGATAAAATAAACACTAGCCAAACCCGCGCTCCGCACGAAGTTTCTAATGTGAGGGTTCGTTTGCGACGTCAATATATCCAGTGTTCACAATGTGATTTATCGAATTTCTTTAAATACAATGTTTCTTGTTACATTTTTTTGTGTCAAATTCACTTCTGAGGTAAGTCAGCATGTGCAGAGAGAGGATTTCACATTGCAGACGCTGTTTTCTCGGAGTGGCATTACGCCTCTCAGCGGGTGACGGTCTGTCGACGACAGACGTAATGACGTCAGCGAATGACGATGATGTCATTACGCCACTCAGCGGTGACGTCACACGTCGCCATGCAAACGAATGTAAAAAATAGAAAATCGCCACAAAAATTCCCAAACTTGTCCGTCTGGCGCAATCTCACATCGCCCATGCTGTTCATTAGACCACAGAGCACCGCATGCCGAAAGTGGCGACAATCCGTCCGGCAGTTTCGGAGGAGAAACGTCAAATTACGCGCAGACGTAACAGAAATAATATATAGGATTCCAAACATGACCGAGTCACATTTTCCCGCGTTTTCCCGCGTTTTCTCGGTTTTAAGAATCTATTCAAAAGCGGCTTCCACGCCAACCTCAATATCCATCTGTCCGTCCATCTATTTATTACGTACGCAGTATACCGACAATTTCCATTTCGGACCGGTGCGGACGTTCACCGACAAAGAAGAGCCTCAAGTCGTGTAAGGGAGAACGAGGAACAGCAGTCAAAGCAGAAAAGTGTACAAAGGAGAGAAGAGATACCCTCCTGTACCCTCGCTTGGTTCAATGAAACAATGCTTCCAAGTTGCTGAGGAGGGTGATAGGGGGAGGAAAACTGAGGGTGTCTATTGTGTGTGTCGGAAGGTGTAAGATGTGGTAAGTGGGGTTTTGGTAACAAAGAAAAGAACTTGTGAGAGAATAGGTCTAATGTGAGTGTAAAGGGCTTTGTATGTGTAAGTGTTTAATGGACTAATACTGCACTTGGCCTGGCGTCTAGCTCCCTCTCGTTCCTCACCCCGCTCCGCTGGCTCTGCTCCACTCATTCCGTCAAGCTCCATTCGCTCCCAATATTGTGACCCAAAGAACAAGCAGAAAGCAGCCAAACAACCAAACTCTCTTTTATAATCCCCCAGCGGGGGCAGCGCTTGCGAGCAGAACAGGCACAGTGATAGGTGTTCTCCAGTGCTCTCATTGGTGTAGGATGATTGGTGTACAGATCATTGGTGGACGGACCATTGTCCGCTAGCTCCACCCATGCGAGATTTTAGCAATAGAAATGCCCTCACTCATCCTGAACCTCGCCAGACAACTGAGCTCTGAGGTTAACATGGCGCCGGGGCATTTGGTGTGTACTCTCTGGCCACAAACACGCGCTGGACACTGATGAGGCGCCGTAATTGAGTGAACACTAGGGTTATTCACACAACATTGAAATGAGCTGAGTGCATGCTTGCGCTCCAAGCTAGACGCGAGAACGACCAGACCGAGCACCTACCATGATGCATGCACTTCCCCCATCTCCTGCCGGTCCAGAGGGAGGTGTAAACGTCGGTGGTGGTTGTGGTTGAGTGATGACAGCGGTGATGTAGCGTAGCGGTTGGTTATGGCATGGTGGTTTGTCGTGGTTGCGGCATCATGGTTGTGTGGTTAATGGCAATGGTAAGCAAGCTAAGGTTGTGGTCCGATGGTGTGGGGATTATTATGAAGGTGTTGTGCTGGTCGAAGGAATGTTGGAGCTTGTGGTGCGAGTCTGGTGAAAGTTGAAGTGAATATCCGTTAGGTAATGGCGTGAGGTTTGAATGTGAAAGGGCGTGGGTATGCTCATAGACCTGCCTGTTGCTGTGGTCTGCATGCTTGTGTGATGAGAGGTCGTGTGTGTGTGTGACAAAGTAAATTCTGTATGTGTTGTATGAAGTGCAATATTATTTTCGTTATCAATTGTTTCATTAGTGCATGGAGTTTTCCATCTTGGTCTGTATCTCATGCTGAGAAAACCCACGAACATACACATAACCATTGGTTTTGGAGCAAACAAGGGTGACGTGACCATTCATAATCAGTTTCAAATTCATCCTGGAATAAAACTGTTATACAAACGATCCTGGGATATAGCAACATACGTGGTCACCAATGACCCCCTACTCATTACAAATTGGCAGCAGGAAAGGATTTCTAACCAAAAACACAACCAGGACATGAATTTTGATTTTAATTTGAAATTGTGCCTCTGGACAAACATTACAATAATTGATGTCTTGTTACATCGCCAGAGGAAAGGCTGTTGCATTTAGGTCCGTTTGTTTGTTTGTTCGCACAGAACGTGAGTATGTGTATTCATTACAATAGACCCTTGGGAACCTTCACAACCCTGAGACCAATTAAGACAGTGAAGACCCTAATGACCATGAAGACCCACATAGACCCAAAGACCACAAAAACTCTTAAGATCCTTAAGACCATAAAACCTTGAGAGTCTTTATAACCATATGACCTTTGAGACCCTAAGACCTCTCGTTCTGACCCTTTATAACCCAAGACCATTTAAGCCCTTTCAAACCCTCTTTCTTCTTCTTCTTGCGTATGGCAGCTTAGCTGCGGGGTAGCTATCTATTTCTCGGATGCGCGACTGTGTCGCTGATGCAGTGCCCTCTATCAGTACACACTGTACTCATTTTGCCGACCTCGGAAGGATGACAGCTGAGTCAACCCCTGGTGTATTAATTCAGCGGCCAATGGGGCTGAACTCAGGACCTAGGATCCCAGCCGCCACCCTAACCACTGAGCCAACACAGCTGCTTTCAAACCTAACACCTTAAAATCCCTAAGACCTTAGGTTCCTAAGAACCTTTAGACTCTTAAGACCCTAGACACTTTAGACCCAAACACCTCTTAAGACCTAAGGCTTTTAAGACCTATATGACCATGATACACCCTTGAAAACCCTTTGACCTTAAGCCTTTAGATCTCTTATACCCGTCGAACCTCAAAGACCCCGACCCTTCCCCCTGCCCTTTTATTAAATTTTGAATAATATTATATAAACTTTTGGTGCTTGTGCCTTCGCCAACCAGCTAGACCCAACCCCAACCCTAACAGAGGACCACTGACCCTCGACCTAAAACACCACAACCCCTTCGACCTTTTAAGACCCTTCAGACACTTCAGACAATTTTTACCCTTCGACCTTTAAACATTGGACCTTTTCAACTTTTCAGACCTTTACACATTTACAACTAGAAGGGCACTCGGTCGAGCGCATACCTCCGCCAGGCTGATTAGTTTACGTTTTGTATCCCACTGATAGGCCGGATCTGGATTCGGACCTGAACTAAAATTTAATTGACTTGTTCTTGTCACCGAACCAACTCACCACGAAGTTTCGTTCGAATCCGTCCATACCTTTTGAGATATCCTGCTATATATCTTTTTGGCTCCATCTCCCAATGGTGAAGAATCACTTAAAACATTCTCAGATCCAGATCGGGATTCGGATCTTCACCAAAATCCAATCATTTCATCCTTGTCACATACCCAAGCTCTACACAAATTTCGGCCAAATCCGTCCACAACTTTTTGAGATATTTTGTTCACAAACAAGCAAACAAACAAACAGACAGACAGGGTGAACCATAACCTCCGTCCACTTCAGCGGCGAAGGTAACTAGATCATTTCGACCTTTCATTTGCAATCAACGACCTTTCATTTCGTACACCCTTCCAGTTATTTACCACACAAAATGCACCACACAAAACAAGTCCTGGCGAGGGTCTGCAATCTCTGATTGCTCTTTTTACCTCCGTCACCAAGGTGGACGGATGTTATGTGTTCACCACTGTCTGTCTGTCTTTTGTTTGTTGTGAACAAAATATCTCAAAAAGTTGGGGACGGATTTGGACAAAATTTGGTGGAGAGTTTGGGTGTGTGACAAGGAAGAATTGTTTCGATTTTGGTGAAAATCCGGATCTGGACACGAGTCCGATAATTTTTTTTTACGTGATTCTTCACCATTGAGTGACAGGGCTAAAATGACATATAGCATGATATTTCAAAAAGTTATCGACGGCTTTGGACGAAACTTGGTAGGTGAGTTGGTTAGGTGACAAGAACAAGCTCATTGAATTTTAGTTCAGGTCCGAATCCAGATCCAGCGTATTAGTGGAATACAACACGTAAACTAATCAGCACGGCGGAGGTATGCGCTCTACCGAGTGCCCTTCTAGTTTGTTTTTAATTTGAAATTTGGATCCAAATTGTTAACATTTTGTGAACCTTCCTGACACAGTGGCATTGGTTCCAAATAAGGTGACATGTTGGGAATATCTAAACACGTATCATCTCAGGTATCCCATCGACAAAGTGCGTACGCAAAATTGTCTAAAATTTCAGAAAATTGTAAATTTTTATCTGAGAGACGAGACGATATGGAGGTTGATATGGAATTGGAAAGGCGTGTCTCCAGTTCCATGGGGTAAGCAGTGGGAGACGATATGGAGTTGATATGGAATTGAAGAGGCCGTGTCAGTTCCGTAGGTAAGCAGTGGGAACGATATGGAGGTGATATGGATTGAAGAGCGGTCTCCAGTTCTGTAGGGTAAAGCAGTGGGAGACGATATGGAGGTTGATATGGAATTGGAAGAGGCCGTGTCTCCAGTTTGTGGGTAAAGCAGTGGGTCCACAGCCATTGATTAGCACCAATTCACCTGTTCCCCAACCCAACCACTTCCCTACCCATACCGGTCCGTACACGGGTGGCACATGTGGCATAGCCCTTTTGCCTTGAACAATCCGGGCATCTGGGCTCACGAAGCTCACAGTATCTGAACACTTTAAGCTCAGCAGCAAGTTCAGCATAACGATCAGATGACAAACTCATCAAAGGGCCGTCTATCTATATATTATGTACGCAAATTGACGACAATTCAGCCACTTCCATCCCGTCCTCCATCTTTCCTCCCTCCTCCTCCGAAGCTTCTTTAATTCCTCACACCACCCAAACCTGATCCTCTATCGTCGTTTTGAATTTCCCTTATTTGGTATACCCACCCAAATGCAACAAATAAATGGATGACCCCCCCTAACTATTAATGATTTCGTCCTGAACTTTTTCATGATCACACAGACGTTACGGTTGCTTGATGAAGCAAATAATAGATGACGATGCGGCAAATGACTTAAATAATAATATTATGGTCCAATATTTCTTTGTAATGAATTTATAACAAGTGTGCTGATCAAACAAAAGCCAGAAGAGAAGAAACGAGCCGGAAGGGAGACACCGGTGCTGCCAAGGTGTGCACTCCAGGAGCAATCCAGGAATTGCGTGGGGGGGGGGGGGGTTCCAAATAACAGAAATTATAAATTTTCCAAATAATTTCCAAATAAATTACTGTGAGCTGTTAGTGGTTTATTGTTTATTAGGTACTGTATTGATACAGTTTTTCTGAGCTTCTGGCCTTTTTGTGGCACACTTTCAGGGAGAAGGAGTTCTGGTGACCAGGGAACCCCCTGGGTTTGCCACTGTAATGGTAAATATTTTTTTGTTGGGAGGGGCGGGGGGGTTCCGGGCAACCAGGAAACCCCCCAGGATTTGCCACTGCACTCACCTTGATGTAGATGCAACCACCAATAACACGTCCACCACGGACCGAGCAGCGCCTGGACCAGGAACAGCATGATACCTTCGGGACACTCATCCGTGATGTAGCGGTAACCGTAGCCGATGGTCGCTTCTGTCTCCAGGAAAAAGAGAAAAGCCGAGGGGAACCCGTAAACGTTGGCGACGCACGGGGTGTGTGTGGCGGGGGAGCCTGGCTCGAAAGGTCTCCGTGTCCGTAGCGACGACCCACCAGAGAAGCGCCACTCCGAGCCAGGCGCACACGTGCACGGACACATAGAGCAGCAGGTTCCACCTCCAGTGCAGGTCCACCAGCGTGGTGAACAGGTCGGACAGGTACCTGCCGGACTCGGGGCCCAGGTTGCCGTGCTGGACGTTACATCGGCCGTTCTTCTCCACGAAGCGCTGTCGGACTTTCATGTCTGCGCGAGGCTCCTTGTGCGCGGGTGCGAGTCCTGCGCCCGTACCGTGGCCGTGCCCCCGCACGCCGTGGCCAGCACGTAGCTTGCCTCTCCGAGATGCGATCCCTTCGGACATGTTTCTCCGTCGATCTGTGAAAGTGTGACGCGAACCGATTTCAACACGTCCGATGATGCAACCACCGTCGTCTCGCACTTACCCCTCCCTCCTCCCTCCTCCGGGTCCACGGAGAGCCTGCAGTGCTCCACCCTTACTCTCTCTCTCTCTCTCTCTCTCTCCTTCACACCACCTTTCATTTCAAAAGTTTCACAATATTAATGAGCTAACTTGGACACGTTTTTCTCGGACAGATAAAATAAACACTAGCCAAACCCGCGCCTCGCACGAAGTTTCTAATGTGAGGGTTCGTTTGCGACGTCAATATATCCAGTGTTCACAATGTGATTTATCGAATTTCTTTAAATACAATGTTTCTTGTTACATTTTTTTGTGTCAAATTCACTCTGAGGTAAGTCAGCATGTGCAGAAGAGGATTTCACATTGCAGACGCTGTTTTCTCGGAGTGGCATTACGCCTCTCAGCGGGTGACGGTCTGTCGACGACAGACGTAATGACGTCAGCGAATGACGAGATGTCATTACGCCACTCAGCGTGACGTCACACGTCGCCATGCAAACGAATGTAAAAAAATAAAAATCGCCACAAAAATTCCCAAACTTGTCCGTCTGGCGCAATCTCACATCGCCCAGCTGTTCATATGACCACAGAGCACCGCATGCACGAAAGTGGCGACAATCCGTCCGGCAGTTTCGGAGGAGAAACGTCAAATTACGCGCAAGACGTTAACAGAAATAATATATAGGATTCCAAACATGACCGAGTCACATTTTCCCGCGTTTTCCCGCGTTTTCTCGGTTTTAAGAATCTATTCAACGGCTTCCACGCCAACCTCAATATCCATCTGTCCGTCCATCTATTTATTACGTACGCAGTATACCGACAATTTCCATTTCGGACCGGTGCGGACGTTCACCGACAAAGAAGAGCCTCAAGTCGTGTAAGGGAGAACGAGGAACAGCAGTCAAAGCAGAAAAGTGTACAAAGGTTAAAAAAAATATATTAAATAAAAGATCGACGTTGCGAATAAATAGCCCACTTGATGTACATCAGATCAGACATGGGGCGACAGGTAATGGGGGAGTGAGTGAGAGGCAGGGGGAGGCGGGCTCGCGAGAGAGGGATCACACAGGTAATATATTTACCTGGACGTTGTCATCACGAGTTAATATTCCCTCTTGTACAGTCAGACGGATTTTAAAACACTTGTTTCGTACGCAGCCTGTGGCTGCTGCTTGCATCATTTTCTGAAAGTGCAGCAGTGCCCGCTGATGCAGTGCCCCCTCTCCCCCTCACTGTTCCCAGTAAGCTTGTTGTACTCATTTTGATGGGTGACATGCTGAGTAAACCCAGCTGGTGTTAATTCAAGGAGTACAGT
>CM068964.1:95768053-95785767 GCA_035128595.1 Eptatretus atami | reverse complement strand
GACATCTGTTGACCTCTGGCTCACAGCCAGCAGAGACATAAATATCACTGTCAAGGTAAACGAATCTCTCCGTGACCTCAACATCCTCACCACAAACAGACACAGACAGGATAGCAGCATTCAAGATGTCATTGAAAGCCTGGATCTTAGTTTTGACCCAGGAAACCCGAAATCCCAGCGGCTCCGACTCCTCATTCAGCACCTCGAGGGCCCCAAAAGGATATCTAAAGTCTCCGCAAAAATGACTGCACAATCTGCGAAATTAAGGTCAGAGATCTTGACATTCACAAATGATGCACCGCAGCTTGAACTCTCCGACATCCTCCCCAGAATCCATTCCATATAGTGGGGCACTTAGCATAACAATTGTGCATTTTGTGAGGAAAGCACCAAATTTGGCACACTAGTAGCCTAACATATTATGAACAGATTTGGATATTGGGCCATCTCAAATTCAGCCGCTGATGGCTGTGGCAGCCATTTTCCAAAATGGCCGCTAGCGGTTACTATAATTTCACTCTAACATTGGTTTGAACATTTATTAAAAGCTGAATTAAGAAAAACAAACCTGTAGCCACCTCAAGTTTAAAGATAGCCGCCATTTTGCAAGATGGCTGCTAATTATTTTTGTACCGGACGACTATCTCACTCATAGAAATTGGTTTGTTGAGAATGGTGGCAAACGAATCGCGGGCTGCGTCTGATTGATATGAATACCAACATCGCTTATGTAAAGTCAGTGGTTGTTGAGCATGGTTGCAAACGAATCATGGGCTGCGTCTCATTCATATGAATACCGACATCTCACTCATAGAAATTGATCGAGAGATGTCTGATTTAAATGTTCTGAATCAGTGACACAGTCTGCTCTGTTAATATTCTCTCAATTTTGTGAGCACTCTTCCCCACACACACACACACAAAGCTGTGCATTCAAGTGCGGCCTTTTTTGCACTTGCAACGCTTGAGACAGCTCTTCTTGCACTTGCACGATACTAGCTCATAGCAGGTGTGGGCTGCTTTGGGTAGCTTCATCCAGTGTGGCTCGTACACCCCCTCGTCATTCTTGACCCAGCCCCAGCTGGATGGAGGAGGCAGCTCTGGCGTTGGTAGCAGTGTTTGACCCCACACATGGCCTCCTTGTTAGGCCGCCCTCTTCACATGCTCCTCCAGAGCTGCCTTGGTTGGCGGGATCAGCTGCACGTTGTTCTTCTTCGCGAAGAGTTTCTTCCGGGCCTTGTCAATGTCGTTGCACGTGCTGGTTCTCTCATAGAGCAATATGACGAACCTCTCGATGGTGTGCATGACCGTCTGTATGCCACTTGGTGCAGAGGATAGCTTCAGCAGTGCGTCTGTAAGTTCTGGCAGAATGGTCCAGATTGTCCAAGCAGTCTTCTTACCATGTCCAGCAAAGCTAGATACAGTGTCACACCCAGTCAGAGCGTGAAACATTGGGAGTGCCTGTGCCTTCTCTGGTCCTAGGCCAGCTGCTATTTCGTGGGCTGCCAGGTACCGAAAACTCTTCCCAGTGCCAAATGCTAGCCACAGTTCATCTTCTGGTTCCAGTCCCTAGGCCACTGACACAGCCAACACCACAACATCGTGTCAACTGTCTTGATCAGTATTTGTGGTGACCATGGTTGGCTGCATGGGATGCATGCAACAACATTCGACTGTCATCCATATTCTCAACTGGAGCAGGAGCTGCAATTTCCTTTGTGTCAAGGACAACCAGATCCATGCTCTCTTCCTCAAAGGGTTGCCAAGCTCTTCTATGACGCTGACAAGGGCACGGACATCCTTGGTGAAAGAGGTTTGCACACTTGGTGTCTGGTCGTGATGACGTGTGCCCTCTCGCCTCCCCCAGTGTTGACGGCCATCTTGGAACTCTTCTATGGCCCTGGCAACTTCTGGCCCAGCAATCATCCAACGCCGCAGGGCTACTGTCATCCATTCATCCATATTTAGGTTACTTCGAGCCGATGTGCTGAGATGTGTTGCGATTGACTGTAAGAGTCAATAAAAACGCAGTTTCAGAAAACGGAACGCCAGAATGGTTAAAGGGAATCCAACAGGACACCGAGGCCAAACCCAGTCTTGGTGAGGTTGAAATCAACTTTAATAACACACACGATACAACGTGCCCGGCTGGGCCAAACTTCCACGATACAGCACCCCTGCACGGTAACCCGTACACGCTCGCACGACGGATTAAACCACGTACTGTACTGGCGTAACCACTTTTTTTAAATTTTTTTTTTACAAGGTCATTTATCTACTATCATTCTTGGTGTTATAAATGAAGAAAGTAGGTGACAGTACATGGCTTCAAATACTGAGGCAGAGTACACAAAGTTAAACAAGGATAATGGTCACTTAACCTGGAGGAGGTCACATAAATCATGTACCAGTCAGTCAGATATACTGAGACCATCACCGGTAGACTGCCCTCCGGTCTCGGGGATTATTCTGCCCATGACAGTTTCTGCAAGCATTGTGACCACAATTATGACTCTAAGCATCCAAAATAAAATCCTTGAAGTGTTTGGGCTGGTAACGTACACGGTTGGAGCGTCTTGGTGTCAGACGGTTGGGGACACCGTTGGATGTTCCTCACAGGTGTCGCCGATGGCTTTGGAGTAACCAGGTCTACAGGTGTCAAGCCTCGGGGATGCATAAGAACCTAGATTGGTACCTGGCTACTAGGGATTGGGAAGGATTCAGCACTGTCGGCAGGTGAAGACAGCTCATAGGGGATGAATGGGGGGTCTGGTGGTTTTGTTGCTGGTTGAGGCATACGTCCTCGGTTTGTTGTGCAACACTATATCCCTGATTGTGAGGGAGTGGGAGCGTATCCTTCCAGTAGTCTGGACTTTGTAGCATTCAGACTTTTCACCCGATAAGCTGCACTCCTCAATTGAGACCCACAAATTTACGTATGTTGCACCAGGGTCCATCGGTGGCAGAGACGAGGTAGCGGTTTCTTGCGCATGACTTGTTACGATCAGAGTACAAATAGATCAAATCACCAACTTCCACTGACACATTGGGCTTGACGGACCCATGGATGCCTTCGACTTCTCACTATGGGGGTGGTTAATGGAACGAAGAGGTGTTGGCTTGTATCATTTGTAAGTCCGAGAAAGGGATTTGTTGATTGGTGATTGAGCTGGCACAACATCTCTCGGGCCGGAGACCCCGTGCACGAACTCGTGAGTTCATACTGGCGGTGGCCAGTGCGAGGGTTAGTGGAGTTACTGGTCTCCCATCGGCTCCTGTCGTAGAAGTTCTTCTTCACATTCACGAACTGCTTTCTCGGCGATGGGATTCTTGTTGGGATTTTTAATGCGACCAATCTCGATGCACATCCGGTGATGTTCAAGAAGCTCATCGTGGACCAGACGTGTGAAGCCGGGGCCGGTCGGTGCGGATGACAGCAAGTGGTCCATCCAATGGCCGGAGCTCTATGCATAAGCGGATCAAGTTATCCGGAGAGTGACGTGTGTTCATTCTCCACAATGCACGATGTAGTGTAGGAAGTGGAACATTCTCGCATATAAAACTAGCTGGTGATTGCGTTTGATGATATCTGCTGCGAAGGATACACCAACACACCAGGGGTTCTCCAGTGGACTGCTTGGTAATGGTATGAGGAATGTTGCGCAATGCAGCACACTGGTGACACTTGAGGTTACCTGATCGATTGCTCTGTCCAAGTCAAGCATAAAATAGCAGTGAATCACAGAACTGAGTTGATGACGACTCGGGTGATCCGTTGAATGTGTAATGCTGTTAGTAAGGCATTGACTACCTGCGTGGGACAATAATGCACTCACATGCCGAGGACAAGGGCTTGTCCGACGGACTACACCAGGCCATCTTTGAAAGTGACGCAACCTGGAGGTAACGTTTGACATCCTTGATGTTGGTTGTTTTCTTCGATGGGCGGGTGCCCTGAATCAGGTGGGCATGAGTCCGCCTTAAGTCTGCGCACTCTGCCTGAACTGCTATCCAGGCAGTTCTGTTGGTGAAGGCAGTTTGGTTCGGCCGGAAATAATGTCTTGGGCTGACACCTACAGGACTACGGCTCTCTCCTGCGTCTTATGATGCACAATTTGACAGGTGTCGGTACAGTCTGGTGCATTGCGGCTGGCAAAATCAGATGGGGCATTGGTGGATCCTGCGAGGTGTCGTACGGTCGCTTGATAACGGCTGACGGTGGACAGGAATGTGGATAGACGAGGCTCGCTGAAACTCGCCACGACAGAGCTTCTCATACGCTTGTACGCATGCTTGCTATCAGTGAGGATGGATGCATGATGTTTAGATAGGATAATGAAGGACTGTGAAGTGTTTTACTGATACAGCAATGGAAAAGGCCTCCACTTCACATGGCAACCAGGTAGGTTGGGCGTCCGCGTAACTTTGCGCTAAAAAAAACCCGCAAGGTGAGGTCTTCCATTGCGCGTGATGTACAGAGTTGATCCAATGCTGTGTTTTTTGACAGAACCATCCGTCACGATCCATAGCTGATCACTTGGACGAGAAGAGTAATTGTACGAGCTGACGAAAGAGCAGCTTGGGCTCTGTGGAAGGCAGAATGTAACTCATCAGTCCACACAACTCTGTCCAGTGATTGGCATCCCAGCCACAACATCATCCAAGGGGGATAAGAGAGCGGAGCAGTTGGGGATAACACGAGCGAGAACCTTATATGCCCGATAAAGGATCTCATTCCCCTGACCTTCTCAGGAGCCGAACAAGTAAGAGAGTGTAGCCACACGGTGTGGGCTGGCCTGGATAGTACACTAGACCAGATCCATCCTAAGATGGTGGTGCTCTTTGGACATACAACTGTCTTCGTAGCAAGAGAGGCCGAAGTCGACATTTACGCAGAGCCTGCAACACCATTCTCCAGTTCTGAGAAGTTCGTCAAATGTGTCACACCGCAATAGAGTCGTCAGCGAGTTTGGCGACGGTCCCCTTCTCTAAGAGAGATCACCAAGGACGCGACACATGAGTTCTTCGAGTGCCGTCTCTGATCCAGGCATACCCATACGGATCTGGTTACACACGTATTCCCCGGAAGGGTGTGGCTACACCGCAGTACTTCATGGACTGGCGAGATAATGGGATTTGGTAGAAGGCACTCGTAAGGTCGTAGTATTAGATACTTCCACTGAGCAATTTTGCGGAGGATGGAATCTACGTTTGGCATAAGAGAGGGTTGGGGCTTGCTGTATCGGCCCACATCAGCAAAGGCTGTGACTAAGCGGAACCCGCCACTGGGCTTCTTGATCAAGAATGAAGGATCAGGTATTCTACAGTAATCCCCATGTCCTCAGGGCGAGCAAAGACTCCAAGCTTTTCTAGTTCATCAAATTTGTGTTGTAGTTCACACAGTTTATCTTGCGCATACTGTGGTAGATGGCCTTTGCGTTGTGGAGGCTGAACGGGGCCCATGTTAACAACAGCCTCAAAGGGCCTGCAGCACCATTGTAGCCTTGGAACACTGGGTCAAACACTTCATCATACTCTTCAAGAGGGCACAAAACTTTGATCGTGTGTCAGGAGCGAACATGTTGTCAGGTCGAGGGTGACAGTCGAAGAGTGTCCTGAGAGTGAAGTGAGTGTGCGTTTTAATTTGGGGGGGGGGGCTGGTCTCGGTATAAGTCATCTGGGTGTTCTTCGGTATGTACACAGGGCGGATTTTGCAAAATTGCTCAGTCGTTTGAGAACTCGTGGTTCGTTAGTTAAATTGGGGATCCGAACCTTCCGCTGATGCTACAAGATGACACTTGGTGGGGGCCAGTACTCATGGGTCGCGCGACCTCGCACTGGGGCATCCGTGTGAGGTTCGAGTGCGAACGCTGAGTCGATACTCGACATGTCACATGGAAGGACCATTTCGATAAACTCACCGGCCACAGAGTAGTTGTGTGGGGTGGGGCACGTACGACATGAGCTTGGCATACTGCATGGCGATTAAGCTCCCTTCCTGAGAACCATAAACGTATGTGGTGCCGCACCCAGGATAACTTGATGCCTCGCAGGGCGGATTCAGATGTCATTAGACACCATGAAAGGTGTTCCTGCTAGTACTTCTACGTCAAGATTTTCGACAACCAGGCCTCAACTGAAATTCCCTTCCACTCGCGAGTCAGTGTCAGTCTGGTCTCACCAACCACTTGAAGAGGGAAGCCCATCAGCCTGACGAGCGACTGTGCACTCTTCTGAATCTTGGCTCCAAACCTCTAACAGTTGTCTCCACGAATCAGGTTACCCGTAGCCCACTGTCGATGGTAACTCGGTTGTGTGGTGGCCGTGGAAGGTGTCTAGATATGGAGAATGGCGAGTCTGGACACGCGAGATAGTGGACGGTTTCTGTATAGTCTATGTTATAACTACCTTGTCCATATGGGCATATTTTTATGTCTCCAGACTCGTCGTCTGACTCTTCATTTATGTCAGCCACATGGCGTGCTCTGGCGATGTACCGACGATCTCGTTCGGGGAGGAAGGACACTCACTGAGGAAATGACTGTAATCAGTGCGGCGTACTTGTTTGCAGAGGGGACAGGACTTTTAACGTTGTTGGAACGAGTCCCCGAAAAGACTTGACGAGGTTTTGACGATGATGGGAACGATGCCGGGCGGTTGACCTGTGGTCGAGACGTTGAAGTGCGCAAGGACGTTGTTTCTTCAGCAGCATGGAGCTCAATCTAATAGTGAGTCAAGCGCCTGGGATATCTCCGGTTTGATGGAGGCTAAAGTGCGGGACCTGAGTTCAAGTTCCATAGCGTTGTTTGACGAGTCCGGGGAGTCCAGTGTGGACAAGGCGAAGCCATGTGAGCACGATAAAGTTCTCCAACGAGGGAGATAATTCCTCATCTTCCGTGATCGCCTGGTTATGGTGGAAGATGCTGCCATCTTATCGAAGCAAGTTATCCTCCACAACACGCCATGAGGCGTTGGTATAAGTCTTCTGCGCTCTTCGGGTTATGGCGTATCGCTGCAAAGTCAATGAAGTGTGCGCCTGTCGACTGGAATCCAAAATGTTGTCGAATCGATTGCCATATGTTGACTACAGGGTGGAGTTTCGGACTATGGTGTTGCGGGATATCACAGGGCAGTAGTTTGCAATCTGACCAACATAAGTTCCAGTACGGTGACTTTCTGTTGGGCAGTGTGACGCTGCACACGGGGACATCCTCACCATCATCCACAAGTCCACGAAGAGGGAACGCTCTGCTCTTCTTCTCCCAGGTGACGCCCTCAGTGAGGAAGGGAGCAATGGGATCGAGTGATAAAATATAAAGAAATTGTGTCTCCAATTTTCGAATGAGTTCACCGTTTCACTCTTGCTAAGTGACCCTGCTTTGGTGCACGGTGTGTGGTGGCCATTTTGACGACGGGCACGTTGTAAGACGATGTTTATGACACAGTACAGAGTGGCTGGTTGGTTGCTCACCTTCTTGTGAGGTGCGATTGGGGTTCGAAGATGGCTCTCGTAACAGTGACGTTCTGCCGATCGCTGTCTCCGGGGTGAAGAGTGCGTGGAATCGTATCCCGACGCTGCCAACAGCCAGAATGGTTAAAGGGAATCCCCAACGAAGCACCGAGCAAACACCAGTCTTGGTGAGGTTGAAATCAACTTTAATAACACACACGATACAACGTGCCCGTAGGCCAAACCTCGCACGATACAGCACCCTGCACGTAACCCCGTGCACCACGCTCGCACGACGGATTAAACCACGTACTTACTGGCGAAGGTTACTCAACAAACTGACCAAACAAATTAGCTTAGCCATGAAAATGGAAACTGGAATGGAAAACTACTTACAAATGGTTTGGCATTGCCGTCAATCGAACGAAGATAACCGAAAACTAACGAGTTATCATGGTAAAGATATCTCGCCAACACGCCGGTACGAAGAGAGAACTTCCTCACTCATAGCAAACTGGAACTGCGCCGAAGGCAGAACGGAAATACAATGCAGAACCTCGTAACCCGGTAATCGTGACTGAGATAAATCCTTGACCAAACTGCACCCGCAAACCAAACTCAACTTGAATGAACTACGGTTAACAATGGGATAAGTTAAGAGAACTTTATGGGACACAGAACAAATAACAATGAATCGAGTCAACAAGGTAAGCTGGCAACTCAACCGTCGCGCCGATTCCGGGTCAATATTGTTACGGCTGTGGAAATTCGCAATACACTTATAAGGTTCTTAGATTAGCTAGCCGGTAAGTGAGTGTTCAGATAGGTCCCCACCGTTGTTTAAAGGGAATTCTTCGTGTTCACCGCTGCGACTCTTTGAGATAGCCGTTTTTCTTATCTATCGTTATTTGAGCCACCATTGCAACAAACCTCCACGCAAACAACAACCGCCACCAACTACGCCACAACGCCCACCACGCTCACCACCCCAACAAACAATCACCACCATCTTCGCCACTACGCCCTTACGAACGCCATCCTCCGCGCCACGGTAAGACGGTTTCCGCGTCGGAAACCGTCCGAGAAGGATTGGCAGAACAAAATCTCTTGTGAAGCCTGTGGGTTTTTCCCGCCTGTTTTCCCCGCGCTTGGTGTGAAGGAAAGGGGGAGGGCAGCTCGCCGCGATTGTGGATGCACGCGTGAGGCGGTCGGGTGAGGAACTCCCCTTTTCGGGAACCTTCTCGAAGGAGGCGGAGCCGAAAACGGGAGGAGCGAGGGCGGAGCCCCGCGCTATACTAAGGCGGACAGGACGCGGGGCTTCGCTCTCTCTTGGTGGTCGAGGTCAAGTCTTTTTTTGTCTGGTCGTCGACGTCATCCTCTCTGTCGGGGTCGTGCTGGATCTCTCTCTTTCTTTGTCGTCGAGGTCGAGTTCTCTCTCCTTCCTCTCGTCTTGGCGTTGAGCGACCTGTCCGTGAAGGCGCGGGCCGGTGGCGATGTCCGGGCGACGCCTCGGACACGTGGACGGGAGGCGCCGCAGGCGGTCTGTGGTGGACCTGCGCGTGCGGAGGAGGAGAGTGCCAGAGAGGGTTCACTGGCCGCAGAAGGGAGGTTTTCTTTTCTTTGGGCTTTTGTATGTGTTTGTGGCGCCAGTCCGTGAAGTAAACCTGTTTAAGTGCCGTACATTAATGCTATAGTCGTCGCAACGTCTTTCTTTCTTGCTGTACATATTGCATGACTGCCCTTGCTTGTTTGTGTATATGGTAATAAATGTGTTTGTGAAATGTTTCCCGTTTCGTTGCGTCCTTCCCCTCTTTGAAAGTGCCATCTTGAATCGTGGAATGATTGGTAGTGGGTTTTAAACACCCGATAAATAATCTGAACCATCGAGGTCGCGATAACACCCGCTCGGTTATCCCTATATACGGAACGAACCGCTTAAGCGGTTTCGTGTCCTAAGCGACCTGCGGCGTGGTGCAACCTCCTCGTAGGTTACCCGCGCAGCGTATTTAGGTATATCGACATTCGGCGATTCACCTATTTCGCGCGGGTGAATGCGGACTGGGTTGTGGTGAGGTTAAACCCCACCCGTGACTGGCTCCTGGCGGTAGTTCCAGGAGGGTCACGACTGAATTGTCCGTCGGTGGAAACGCGGCTGCCATTAGAGGTACGCGGCGCGATCCGCACGCCAGGCGGGCCAGAATTCGTAACAATATGCACGCACACCACTTCTACTACCATGTCCAAGCCAATAGTGCTATGACAGTTTATCATTGGTTTTCATTCAGAATCTGTTGCTTATAGACTAATTAGTCCACTTTAACTTTTTTTTTTCAACCAAATCAAATTGTTACTTTCTTTGACATTATTGGACCTTTATTAGTAAATAAACTTTCACTATAACCCTGCATTCCTCTCCAATAAAGCAGATGTTGTAATAACAGTAACCACTGGTGGCCATTTTGAAAAATGCTGCCACAGCCATCAGGCTGAATTTGAGATGGCCCAATATCAATCTGTTATAATATGATAGGCTACTAGTGTGCCAAAATTTGGTGCTTTCTCACAAATGCCAATTGTTATGCTATTTTAGCTAAGTTGCCCCACTAATACAAGTGCTGAAAGTGGTGGAGGCCAGTACACACCCCTGAGGAAACTCAGTAACAACTGTAAATAAGTCAGAAGTGGTACCACACATCTCACAGCACTCTCAGTACCAGAGTAATAGTTCAGACATAGATCGATCAGTTTTGGTGGCACCCTATGAAGACCGATAATTATTACAGAGTACAGATTTTGTTTGAGTGAATTTTTGGTTGTTTGTCTTTTATTAGGTCGTAAGAATGAAGAAAAATGCATATCTTTCATGTTGCTAATCGTTATTAGGAAATGACATATATTTTTTGAAAAAATAACAAAATTGGTATATTTACATAAGAAAATAGCAGAAAAATGTCTTTGAACATAAATGAAACTAAAACAGCGTTGAAACATACAGGGATCTAATCAGAAGTAAAATATGCAATACTACATATTCGATAAGACTGTTTATGGAAACACACAGATTTTCTGCTCTTTCTTCGGTGAAGAGCTGGGTTTCTCGGACCAAACCCAGACGTAGTCGCCATCAATACGCTCTTATACTGGCCTGGTAGCGCTTCTCAAATTCCATCACATCTTGGTGGAAGCGCTCACCATGCTCTCTCGGAGTAGTCTCCATATTGGATTTTAAAAAAAATCCAAATGGGAATGCATCGTGCCATTTCAGGGACATTCTGCACCATTCCTGTAGGAACTTGAGAAGATGTCGACCAGTTCGCGGTAGTTTTCTTCCTTGTTGTTACCCAAGAAGCCCTGAACAACCGCAACGAAGCTGTCCAGGCACGTTTCTCCGGTGCCAACAACTTTCCGAGAACTCCGGTCCTTCTTAGCTTTTAATTTGCGGCCACAGACAACACCCCTGCCTTTATTTTTGCCTCGACAACTTCGGAAATACGCTTCCAAAGCTTGAAGGCAGCGGACTCATGATCTGTGCCTTCACAAATGCTTTATGAGCCCCAGCTTGATGTGGAGGGTGGCATCAAGATCTTCTCCTGCTCACCAGGCGGTTGCCACTACGTTCTTCCGCCCCAATGACAAGGCCCGTTTGATGGCCAGTCCTTCGTTTCATAATGTCTCGCTGTAGCTGGCTATCCCAGTAGCAGAGGAAACAGGGATGTTTTGTGAAGCGCCTTGCAAACCTGTCAAAAAGCCAATCATCTTAAAGTTCCAATCACTTCCAATCATCTCTTCGTACTCACCAGGCACAGCAGGTGTTCACATTCTCATAGCCTTCCTTTATGACAGAGTGGCGATAGGGATGCTTGGGTACTTGTTACCATTGTGCAACAGCACCGCCTTCAAGCTTCTAGTTGAGCTGTCCACGAACAGTCGCACGTTGCTGGGATCATACGGGAATTCAATTTCTTCAAACAAGCGTTGATGTCGTGACAATAACACTTCTCATCAGTGTGAAATACTGAGAGAATATGTCATGACGTTTGTCTCTGTTTTGTTACCCGACAGTTCTTCGTCCAACAACTTCCACTGTTTCAACCTGGATGTCAGTAATTCGCTTTTGATTTGGTGAGTCCTAGGTCCTGATAAGATCATGAGCTCGCTTGGTTAGGGAAATGCGGAATAGCCTGGGTATCATCTGCACAAAGCCATCGTCGTGGGCATCTTCCGTTTCGCTGCTGGAACTTGTGCAAGCATCTTTCGTGATCACCGGAGAGGGTTGGGAACTGAATCTCCTCACAATGCATCACCGGACGAAGAGATGATGGCAGATCGGGGTAGTCGAACACATCCGTCTTCTTTCCCTGCGGTGAACACGATACTACCCATACAAAAGTAGCAGTTTTGTTTGAGTGATCTGTTGGTTCCGCCAGATTCTTGGCACGCCAAACTTCAGTTTTCGTTCTCCCCTCTGTACCCGACTCCAGAGTGGACCGACAGCTTCCGCAAACCAGTGTGGCCCCAACTCTTGTCCTGGTCCCTAATGAACTCCAAAGTACGCCTTGTAGGCCGAACAGAAGAGGTTCCTTCACGATGGTGTACTTGACTGACTTGACATTCAGAAAGACTCCGCAGACATAGCAGAAGTTATCAGGATCATGCTTGCAGGAACCTCGAGCAGAAGCCTCATGAGACAATATGTGTAATAAAAGAACAAATATAATAAGACGAGTTGGAAGGGAAAGAACGGAAACAAAAATGTAACTATATCAAATGACTACTGAATGATCATATAATCATACTTGAATAACCTACTTGAAAAAAATCATATTTTTTTCAAAATAATTTCAAATATTTTCTAAATCACAAAACGATCACAGTATGCTATTTTTACTTCTGATATGCATATCCCTGATGTTTCAACGCTGTTGTATAGTTTCATTAATGTCAAAATACATTTTTCTGCAATTTTTTAATGTAATATACAATTTTTTGTTATTTTTCAAAAAATCGGTGTCCATTCCTTAATAACGATTAGCCGACAAAATATATGACTTTTCTTCATTCTTACGACTAATAAAAGATAACAAACCAAAAAATTCACTCAAACAAACTTTTTTTTTTTGTTACATTGTGTAATTCTTCAGAGGACAATCCGATTCACTGAATCGAACACATTACAGAGATCAACATCGGCTGCAGCAGCCCCTGCCGAAACTCTCGCTTGCATTCGGTGAGGACCCGAAAGAGCAAGGATACGGTCAATCGTTACACTCTTTGGTGTAAAGCTCTGACTGCTCTGGGCTCTGGTGCTAAGCAGATGTTGTGAACCCATCAATAATTATCTGAGGAAAGACTTTGCCGGCACTGAGAGCAGCGTCACCCTCAGTAGTTGTTGCAGTTGTGGCAATCACCCTTCCCTTTCCAGAGAGGGACAAACAAGGCCCTTCTTCCAGTCAGTTGGGATGGATGCCTGTGTTCCAAGACAGAGCACAGAACTGCATGCACGACACGAGTACAGCATTTCCACAGCCTTGAGAAGTTCAGCATGGATGCCCAGATCCCTGGAGCTTTACCGCAGCCTTGTTTCCACAAACTAGGTGGATCACAGTCGATTGGAGGGTCAGCAACGGGATTGTAACACCCCTGACATCCAACTCGACAGGTGGTGATCAGCCTGGTACAACCGCTCAAAGTAACCGGCATCAGCGGCCTTCATTCGGACTCCCTGTCAAGAGCCCACCACCCTTGCTCTAACTGCAGTACACCGAGGGATGAGCTTGGACGAATGCAAATGCGTGAATGTAAGTAGGACGAGAATCCTTGACCACGTGATGTTCTACCCCCTCCACATATTCTCGCACATAGGCCTCCTTGTCCACTCTCAGCGCACGTACAGTTTTACGCCTCACTCCTGAACAGCTCAGCTCTGCCATTCAGCCTGGCCCTGCGACTTGGTCAATGGGATCCAGTTTCCCTTGAGAGACAAAATTCTTCTTCGCCCTACGGTGAGTTCCAAACATCACCGGCAACATCAAGGACGGTAGTCTTGAAGGCACTCCACAACTCTTCAGGATTCGACAAAGCACACCAGACCCTCCAAATCCACACTCCACTGTTCGCAAATCTCCTCAGCTACCCTCTCATCCTGAGCTTGCCAACATCCTGGTGTTGGCTTAGCGGTTAGGGTGGTGGCTTGGGATCTAGGGTCCTGAGTTCAAGTCCATTGGCTGCTGAATTAACACCAGGGGGTTGACTCGCCTGTCATCCTTCTGAGGTCAGCGAAATGATACCAGTGTAGCAGCAAAAGGCTGTACATGAAGGGAAGGTGTAATCCAACGAATTGATTAAATGTGGCTTGGTGTGGTGCAGGCCATGATGGGCCGAATGGCCTCACTCCTGTGCCTTACATTCTTGAAAATCAACTTTAGGCCTGGATTTGTATCTTCTCATGATTAAAGCTGGCAACTACAGGAGATGCTAACAACAAGCCTGTTGTCTGTACTGAGGAACTGAACACTTCCGGTTAGACCCTGCAGTTCTGGATCATCCTCAGTGCCGATAAACGAGCAGCATGCATCAATTCCTGTTGCAACACCGCCAGTGTGAATACCAAGTACAGTGATGAGCCTGTGGGGCGCTTGAAACATGAACGGTACCCTAAACTCCATGACTTCTTGCAAAGTCAAGGAACTTTGTGTATTTTGGTTCTTACAGATTCCAGACCACGGGGACAACAAGTGTCTCCTAACCATCCTATCAGTTCCAGTCGATGCATTTGAAAATCCTCCAGACTAGAAGTATCTCGCCTGGAGCACTGATTCAACTGCAGAACAAGCATGGTAGCAGATATTGCGTCCTTCGCTGTGAGATCACTTCCGCCTCAGTCGGAACATAAACGAGAGACCAGGAGATCATGAACCCAAGGCAGTGACGATCTTTGTCTCATAATACACTCAGTTGAACGCGGTGTTATCTCACATTATCATTGGAAGTCAACTTTCTTGGAACAGAGCTCGCACTCTTGCATGTAACCATCAGAGCGACCAGCACCAATTAGTAGGTGCAAACCACCCCATGATACTCGCCGCAATCGGTCTCTGAACTCAGAGGTGATGCTGAAGTCGATACCGATGTCCAACGCGTTTGAGTCAGATGATACAGAGACAGGTGATCTCTCTTCTTAGGGAATAGGACATTCCAGGCACCAGACCCAAAGAGGACCGCTTCAGGTTAACTCAAGAGACCGCCGTCGTGGGACAAGCATCTCAGCAACCACACTACTGCTTTCTGACCCCCATGGATGTTTACGTGGTTTTTCCTCCTATCAATGAAGGAATGGGGGTCCAACAAATTATTTGCCCCAATTCCCATCATCCGTGGAGCTGCATCGGAAAGGCGCACACAAGGAGGGTAATCCCCACGAAGTAGGGTTTTCAGATTTCCTTACATTTGTGGGTTTTGTGGATTGAAGTGTTTTAATGTGGCCAGAGTGCAAATCCTGCCACAACTCCGAAAAAAATCGTGATATCCGGTGGCGGTGATTATATCAACGGTGGGAATGGAAATCTCCCAATCAGATGTGCAACTGCTATAGGGGGGTTGGGGATGGGGGGAGGGGGAGATATATAAAAATATATTACTCCCCCTATAGATAGGGGGAAGCTAATACCTGTGTAGGGTTTGTTTCTAACAATTAGTTGCCCCCAGTATTTTTTGCATGATAACTTCAAAGTTTCTTTTCGACCCCTTGGGTTCGGTTTATTCTTTTCCTTTTTCTCTCTCAATTATCCGAGATGTAATTCGGGGGCAGCAGAGACTTTCCGAATGAAGTTGTTTGCATGCAATAATGGGAAATAAAAAGTTGTGGGGGTTGACATATTTTTTTGACGTTGACCTAACTTTCAGTGTTATGACCTATTATAGACATTTCACATTTTTGTCTGGAACTCGACTCAGGTTTGTCTGATAGAACCGAAAATTGCCTCTCGGAGATCACCTGAAGTAAGGTGGCTATTTAACTTGATTTTTGCTCTGTCCCTCCAAGTAAAGGTCCAAGGTCAAATGGCGGTTGAATAAATTATGGCCTCGTTCATTGGTCCGCTGGCACCGGGGAAGGCTTTCCATTACCCTTAGATGATCTCTTTGTTGATCGCAGATTAATCTTAGATTCAAACCAATTGATAACGCACCAACAATCTATTCGCTTGCAAAGTGAAATCATAGTTTTTGGAAATTATCAAATAGCAGTAAATTGTAAATTTCTTGAGGCTGAGCGTGGGAATAGAACTAATTTTAAAATCTGCTGAAAGTTAATAGGTACAATGTGAAGAGCAAGAACAGTGGGAGAGAGAGGGAAGAGAGTAAGGAGAGGGAGGAGTGTGATGGAGAGAGAGGGAGAGATAGTGAGAGTCACATTGACTTGACTTTACCTTTTTGAACCACAAAATTTTTCGGTTTGTCTTTGACTCATCATATGTACCTAACTGGTATAACGTTTGATGAAATCCATTCAATGGTTCACAAGTTTCGCAGCAAGAAAATTACGATGCACCGCACGGACGCACGCACGCACACACAACCCGAAAACATAACGTCTTCGGCGATCGAACTGCAGAAGGCCAGAGCAAAAGAGAAACGCCAAGAAGATACTATTGAACTCACTACAAGTGTGAGTCATCCCAACACTATCGGAATCGTGCAGTAAATCCCGTTGACGTGACGACCCTTTTTTTGCCGTTGTTACGCTTGTGACAAAATCACGGTTTTGTACACTTTTTGTTCGAAAGTGGAATTCAAAGCGCTTCGATTTCTGCTTTGTCTGGAATTGTTTTTACATTCTGATCTGGTAATGGATCTAGTCCTTTCAATCCTGTCGATTACTTTAATCAGGAGTCTAAATGCTTTCACAGATTGGTAAAAAAAAAAAAACTGGCAGATGTAGTTTCAACATTATGACGATGTAAAGGTGTTGGGAATGGGAAGAACAATGAAAATGCGAGATTACAGGATGTAAGGGGTAATTTTTGGAGTGTGTACACAGGAGAAGGATCTGGGGGTGGTATTGATACGGGAAGTAAGCACGTAGCACGTGCCAGGCAGCTATAGGTTGAAGAAAAAAGAGGTTTTAGGTTGTATTCAGAGGGGGATCATAATTATAAATCAAAAGAAGGTGGTGTTAACATTTCAGGAATTTAGGAGGGCCACATCTAGAATATTGGTGGTGCAGTTTTGGTCACCATAAAATGCTCGGAAGGAATTAGAGCATAGAGAGGGTTCAAGACACGGGCTTCCAAGATTGATTACGGACCTGGCTCGCTCATCTATTGAGGAGCGGTACGTGAGATACAGGGGTTATACACTAGAGAGGAGAGGGTTACGAGGAGAAGATGGAGATGTTTATAATAATAAATAGGAGTAGATATAAAATAGTGCAGAAGAGCTTCAAACCCATATGGACAGCGACAGGATCAGGGGCCATAGTTTGAGAGTAAAGAAGAGAGGAGAGTGTGATCGAGGTTGAGGTGGTGGTCCTCACTCAGGGGTACACTGTACATTTACCACCACGAGTTATGAATCTTCATCGCTGTCTGTGTTGGGTAGGTCGCTAGAACTACGTTATTCTCAGGTTTTCCGTCTGTCTGTAATGTATTTAAGGACAGTCTGGAGGCCAGAGGAGTCACCGATTTGATGATAACTTGACTGGTGGGTTCATACCAGGATTTTTTCTAATTGTATCTTTTGACCACCGTTGCTATGGACGCCACCGTTGCTAGCAACGGGACTTTGAAAATTGTTGAAAAAATCCGAAAAATATTTATATATTTTTTTTTCCGAAATCAAAAATCGGCTTCCACGCTTTTATGCGCATTAATCAACGTCTTTGTCAAAAAAAATTTCAGCCGATCCGTCAAAACTGATCACTTCGTTATGCAATTATGTATGGCGACCACCCATGTCGCCTACCTGCTTGTTACTTACAAGAATCTAAAGATTCGTAAGTATATTGATGATCTTCCGTCATCTGTTTGTGTGTTTGTTTGTGTGTGTGTTTGTTTGTTTGTAGGCACGATAACTCGAGACGGAGAGCTAATGTCAAATTACACCCACGTGATAAGGAGGGTGATGGCTAAGCGCTGATTTGATTTTGCTCAAAATCGGTCAAAGGTCAAGGTACAGTGAGGTCAAACATTAGATTTTTTGATGGTTTTGTACAGAATCCATCGATAAACTTCTAGGTTTGCGTCGTTAATTTATCGTTATAATATTC
>CM068964.1:95748810-95766321 GCA_035128595.1 Eptatretus atami | reverse complement strand
GGTGTTCGCCTTGCACTATGTTCACGTTTCCTCGTACACGTGGTGGACCTTCAAGTTGTATTATTGTGGTTATAGACGAGGGCTCGCTGAAAAAACTCGCCACAGACTAGAGCTTTCTCATTACGCTTGTTACGCATGGCTTGCTATCAGTGAGGATGGATAGCATGATGTTTAGAGTAGGATTAATGAGGGATGAAGTGTTTTACTGAATACAGCAATGAAAAGGCCTCTCACTTCACATGGCAACCAGGTAGGTTGGCGTCCCGGTAACTTGCGCTAAAAAAACCGCAAGGTGAGGTCTCCATTGCGCGTGATGTACAGAGTTGATGACAATCTGTGTTTTTTGGCAGAACATTCGTCACGAATCCATAAGCTGATCACTTGGACGAGGAAAGAGTAATTGTACGAGCTGACGAAAGAGCAGCTTGGGCTCTGTGGAAGGCAAGAATGTAATCTCAATCAGTCCACACAACTCTTGGTCCCCAGTTGGGATTTTTGGCATCAGACCACATCATCCACGGGGATAAGAGAAGCGGAGCAGTTGGGGTAACACCGAGCAGACCTTATATGCCCGATAAAGGATCTCCAATTCCCTGACCTTCTCAGGAGCCGAACAAGTAGGAGTGGTAGCCACACGTGTGCTGGCCTGGTAGTAACCACTAGACCAGAATCCACCTAAGATGGGGTCGCTCTTTGGACATACAACTGTCTCGTAGCAGAGAGGCGAAGTCGACATTTACGCAAGAGCCTCAACACATTCTCCAGTCTGGAGAAGTTCGTCCAATGTGTCACGCACGCAATAGAGGTCGTCAGCGAGTTTGGGCGACGGTCCCTTCTCTAAAGAGATCACTCAAGGACGGACCACATGAGTTCTTCGAGTGCGTCTTGATCCAGCTACCTCATAGCGGATCTGGTATACAACAGTATTCCCCGGAAGGGTTGTGGCTACAACCGCAGTACTTCATGACTGGGAGATAATGGGATTTGGGGTAGAGGAACTCGCGTAGGTCGGTAGTAATTAGATACTTCCACTGAGCAATTTTGCGGAGGATGGAATCTCGTTTGGCATAAGAAGAGGGTTGGGGCTTGCTGTATGGCCACATTCAGCAAAAGCTGTGATAGCGCGGAACCCGCGCACTTGGGCTTCTTGATACAGAATGAAAGGATTCAGGTATTCTAAGTAAAATCCATGTCCCCTCAGCGAGCAAAAGACATCCAAAGCTTTATTAGTTCATCAAATTTGTGTTGTAGTTACACAGTTTATCTTGCGCATTAACTGTGTAGATGGCCTTTGCGTTGTGGAGGCTGAACGGGGCGCCCATGTTAACACCAAGCTCAAATGGGCCTGCAGCACCACAATTGTAGCTCTTGGAACACTGTTTGGTCACACTTCATCATACTCTTCAAGAAAAGGCAGCAAAACTTTGAATGTGTGTCAGGCAGCGAACATGTTGTCAGGGTCGATGGGTGAGCAGTCGAAGAGTGTCTGAAGAGTGAAGTGAGTGTGCGTTTGTAATTTGGGGGGGGGGGCTGTCTCGGGTATAGTCATTGGGTGTTCTTCGGTAATCGTAGCACAGGGCGGATTTGGCAAAAATTGCTCATGTGTTTGAGAACTCGTGGTTGTAGTTAATTGGGGATCCGAACCTTCCGCGCTGATGCACAATGACACTTGGTGGGGGGCCAGTACTCAATGGGTCGCAGCGACCTACGCACTGGGGGGCATCGTGTGCGGTTCGAGTGCGAACGCTGAAGTCGAGTACTCGACATGTCACATGGAAGGACGCATTCTTCGAATAAACTACCGGGCCAACAGAGTAAGTTGTGTGGGGTGGGGCACGTACGACAATGAGCTTGGCATACTGCATGCGATTAAGGCTCCCTTCTGAGAACCATAAACGTATGTGGTGCCGTCACCCAGGATAACTTGTGCTCGCAGGGCGATTAATGATCATTGAACACCCATGAAAGGTGTTCCTCTAGTATGTCTACGTAAGATATTTCGAAACCAAGGCCCTCAACTTGAAATTGCCCTTCGCAATCGCGAGTCAGTGTCAGTCTGTCTCCACAAACCACTTGAAGAGGGAAACACATCAGCCTGACGAAGCGGACTGTGCACTCTTCTGAAATCTTTTTGGCCCTCCAAAAACCCTCCTTAAGTTGTCGCACGACATCAGGTTACCCGTAGCCCCACTGTCGATGGTAAACTCGGTGTTGTGTGGTGGCGTGGAAGGTGTCTAGATATGAGACTGCGAGTCTGGACACGCGAGATAGTGGATCGGTTCTGTATAGTCTATGTTATTAACTACCTTGTCATATGGCATATTTTATGTCTCCAGACTCGTCGTACTCTTCAGTTATGTCAGCCATGCGTGCCTGGCCGATGTATCGACGATCTCGTTCGGCGGAGGAAAGGACACTCACTGAGGAATGACTGTAATCAGTGGGGTTACTTGTTGCAGAGGGGACAGGACTTTGTAACGTTGTTGGAACGAGTCCCCGAACAAGCTGACAGAGGTTTTGACGATGATGGAACGATGCAGGCGGCGGTTGACCCTGTGGTCGAGACGTTGAAGTGCGAAAGGAGTTGTTTTCTTCAGCAGCAATGGAGCTCATCTAAAGTGAGTAAGGCCGGATCTCTTCGGTTTGATGGATGCTCAAAGTGCGGGACTGAGTTCAGTTCCATGCGTGTTGTTGAAAAGAGTCCGGAGTGCCAGTGTGGACAAGGCGAGCCATGTGGCACGAAAAGTTCTCACAACGAGGAGATAATTCCTCATCTTCCGTGTCCTGGGTTATGGTGGAAGATGCTGCCCATCTTATCGAGCAAGTTATCCTCCACAACGCCATGAGGCGTTGGTATATAGTTTCAGGGCTCTTCGGGTATGGGCGTATCGCTGCAAAAGTCAATAAGTGTGCGCTGTTCGACTGGAATCCAAAATGTGTCGAATCGATTGCCAATATAGTGTGACTACAGGGGTGGAGTTTCGGACTATGGTGTGTTGCCGGATCTCACAGGGCAGTAGTTTGCAATTGACCCAAATAAAGTTCCTAGTAACGGTGACTTTCTGTTGGGCAGTGTGACGCCTGCACAACGGGGAATCCTCACCAATCATCACAAGTCCAGAAGAGGAACGTACTGCTCTTTTCTCCCGGTGACGCCTAAGTGAGGAAGGAAGCGCAAAGTTGGGATCCGAGTGATAAATATAAAGAAAACTTGTGTCTCGCAAATTTTCGAATGAGTTTTCACCGTTCAACTCTTGCTAAGTTGACCACTGCTTGTGACCGGTGTGTGGTGGCCATTTTGACTGAGGGCAACGTTGTACAGACGATGTTTATGACAAGCTACAGAGTGGGCTGGTTGGTTGGCTCACCTTTTGTGAGGTGGATTGCGGGTTCGAAGATGGTCTCGATAACAGTGACATTCTGGCCGATCGTGTCTCGGGTGAAGAGTTGCGTGGAATCGTATCGCGACGGCTGCCAACATGCCAGAATGGTTAAAGGAATCCCCAACGAGCACACCGAGGCCAACGACCCAGTCTGGTGAGGTTGAAATCAACTTAATAACAACACGAATACAACGTGCCCGGTAAGGCCAACCTCGACACGATACAGACACCTGCAGGTACCCATGCACCAACGCTCGCAGAGCGGAATTAAACCACGTACTGTATGGCGGAAGGGTTCTCAACAAACTGACAAAACAAAATTAGGCTAGGCCATGAAAATGGAAACTGGAATGGAAAAACACTTAAGCAAATGGTTTGGCATTGCTCAACGAACGAAGATAAACCGAAACTAACGAGTTTCAATGGTAAAGATATCTCGCCAACACGACCGGTACGAAGAGAGAACTTCCACTCAGTGCAAACTGGAACTGGCGCCGTGAGGCAGAACGGAAATACATGCAGAACCCTCTAACCCGTAACCGTGACTGAGATAACCTATACAAACTGCAACCCGCAAACCAAACTCACTTGAATGAACTACGTTAAATGGGATATAGCTTAAGAGATTTATGGCACAGAACAAATAACAATGAATCGAGTCAACAGGTGTAGAGCTGCAACGTCAAACCGTGCGCGATTCCGGGGTCAATATTGTTACGGACTGTGGAAATTCGCAATAACACTATAAAGGTTCATTTAATTAGCTATGGCAGGTAAGTGAGTGTTCAGATAGGTCCCCACCGTTGTTATAAAGGGAATTACTGTGTTCACGGACCTGCGACTCTTTGAGATGCCGTTTTTCTTTATCTATCGTTATTTTGAGCCACCATGCAACAACTCCACGAAACAAAACCGCACCAACTACGCCACAGCCCACCACGCATCACACACCCCAAAACATCCCACCATTTCGCACTACGCCGTTACGACCGCATCCTCCGGACCACGGTAAGACGGTTCCGCGTCGGAAACGTCCGAGAAGGATTGGCAGAAACAAAAAGCTCTTTGTGAGGCTGTGGGGTTTTTCCCGCCGTTTTTCCCGCCTTGGGTGTGAAGGAAAGGGGGAGGGCAAGCTCGCCGCCGATTGGTGGATGCACAAGCTGAGGCGGTCGGCGGTGAGGGACTCCCCTTTTCGGGAACCTTCTCGAAGGAGGCGGAGCCGAAACGGGAGGAGCGAAGGGCGGAGCCCCGCGCTATATAAGGCGGACAGGACGCGGTGGCTGCTCTCTCATTGGGTGAGGTCAAAGTCTTTTTTGTCTGGGTCGTCGACGTCGATCCTCTCTGTCGGTCGTGCTGGATCTCTTCTTTCCTTTGTCGTCGAGGTCGAGTTCTCTCGCTTCCTCTCGTCTTGGCGTTGAGCGCACCTGTCGGTGAAGGCGCGGGCCGGTGGCGGTCCGGGCACGCCTCGGACACGTGGAGCGGGAGGCGCCGCAGGCGGTCTGTGGTGGACCTGCGGCGTGCGGAGGAGGAGAGTGCCAGAGAGGGTTTCACATGGCGCGAAAGGGAGGTTTTCTTTCTTTGGCTTTTTGTATGTGTGTTTGTGGCCCAGTCCGTTGAAGTAACCTGTTTAAGTGCTGTTATTTAATGCATAAAGTCGTCCAAACGTTTTTCATTTTTGGCTGTACACTATTGCATGATCGCCTTGCTTGTTTTGTGTTATATTGTGTAATAATTGTGTTTGTGAAATGTTTCCGTTCGTTGCGGTCTTCCCTCTTTTGAAAGTGCCATCTTGAATCGTGGAATGATTGGTAGTGGGTTTGTTAAAACCCCGATAAATAATCCTGAACCATCGGAGTCGGCGATAAAACCGCCGGTTATCCCTATAGTACGGCACGAACACGCTTAATGCGGTTCGTGTCTAAGCCGACCTGCGGCGTGTTGCAAACCCTCGGTAACGGTTACACGCGGGTTTACGGTACTAGTCGACATTCGGCGTTTCACACCTAATTTCGCGCGGGTGTAATGCGGACTGGGTTTGGTGGTGAGGTTAACCCCACCGTACTGCTCCTGGGGTTAGTTTCCAGGAGGGCATGACTGAATTGTCGCGTCGGTGGGAAACGCGGCTTGCCATTAGAGGTACGCGGCCGATCGCAACGCCAGGCGGGCCAGAATTCGTAACACTTATGCACGACACACTTTCTATCCCATGTGCCAAGCCAATAGTGTATGAATGTTTACATTGGTTTTCAATTCAAATCTGTGTTAATAAGACTAATTAGTCCACTTTAACTTTTTTTCTCAACCAAATCAAATTGTTACTTTCTTTGACATTATTGCCTTTATTAGTAAAATAAAACTTTCACTATCAACCTGCATTCCTCTCCAATAAAGAGATGTGTCATAACAGTAAACCATGGTGGCCATTTTGAAAATGTGCCACAGCCATCAGCCGGCTGAATTGAGAATGCCCAATATCCAAATCTGTTCATAATATGATAGGCTTACTAGTCGTGCCAAATTTGGATCGTTTTTTTCTCGCTCACAAAATGCACAATTGTTATGCTATATTAGCTAAGTTGCCCCACACTAATGACAAGTGCTGAAAAGTGTGGAGGCAGTAACCACCCTGAGGAACTCAGGTAACACTGTATAATAGCATGGATGGTACACCACATCTCCAGCAACTCTCGATACGACGAGTATAGTTCAGAACTCAGATCGATCAAGTTTGGTGGCACCTATGAAGACGATAAATTACTTCAAATGTAACAAAGATTTTGTTTGAGTGAATTTTTTGGTTGTTTTGTCTTTTATAGGTCGTAAGAATGAGAAAAATGCATATCTTTCATGTTGCTAATCGTTATTAAGGAATGACATATATTTTTTGAAAATAACAAAAAAATTGTATATTTTACTAAGAAAATAGCAGAAAAGTCTTTGAACATAATGAAACTATATCAAAGCGTTGAAAAGCTACAGTGGATATGCTACAACAGAAGTAAAATATAGCATACTAATATTCGATAAGACTTTTATGGAAAACACACAGATTTTCTGCTTCTTCCTTCCCGTGGAAAAGAAAAAAAGCTGGGTTTCTCGGACCAAACCCCAGACGTATCGCCCATCATACGCTCATTAACTGGCCTGGTAGCGCTTCTCAATTGCCATCAATCTTGGTGGAAGCGCTCACATGTCTTCGGGTAAGTCTCCCATATGGATTTTTAAAAATCAAATGGGAATTGCATCGTGCGCAATTTAGGGACATTCTGCAACCATCTCCTGTTAAGGATTGAGAAGATTGGTCGACCAGTTGCGGTAAGTTTTCTTTCCTGTTGTTACCAAGAACCTGAAACAACGCAACGAAAGTGTGCCAGGCAGATTCTCCCGGTAGCAAACTTTGCGGAGAACTCCGGTCCATTCATTAGCTTTTTTTAATTTGCGGCCCAACGAACCCCTGCCTTTGATTTTTGCCTCCGACAACTTACGGAAAATACCGCTTCCAACATGCTTTGAAGGCAGCGGACTCATGAATCTAGTGCCTTCACAATTGCTTTATGAGCCACAGCTTGATGTGGAGGGTGGATCAAGATCTTCTCCTGATCATACCAGGGTTGCCCTTCACGTTCTTCCGCCAATGGACCAAAAAGCCGTTCTTGATGGCCAGTCCTTCGTTTCATAATGTCTCGCATGTAGCTGGCTATCCCAGTAGCAGGGAAACAGGGATGTTTTGTGAAGCGCCTTGCAAACTGTCAAAAGCCAATATACTTAAAGTCCCAATACTTCCAATCATGCTCTTCGTACTTCACCGAGCACAGCAGGTGCTTCACATTCTTATAGCCTTCTTTAGCTGAACAGAGTGGGCGATAGGATGCTTGGGTACTTGTTATCCATTGTGCACAGCACCGCTTCAGCTTCTAGTTTAGAGCTGTACCACGAAAGTCGCCAGTTGCTGGATCATACGGGAATTCAATTTCTTCAACAAGCCGTTGATTAGTCGTGACAATAACACACTTTCTCATTCCAGTGTGAAATACTGAGAGAATATGTCAGACGTTGTCTTCTGTTTGTTACCCGACAGTTTCGTCCACAACTTCCATGTTTTCAAAACCTGGATGTCAGTAATTGCTTTTGAATTTGGTGAGTCCTAGGTCCCTGATAAGATCAGTGAGCTCCGCTTGGTTTGGGAAATGCGGAATAGCCTGGGTATCATCTGCACGACAGAAGGACATCGTCGTGGCATACTCCGTTTCGCTGCTGGAACTTGTGCAAGCTCTTTCGTTGATCAAGGGAGGAGGGTTGGAATGGAATCTCCTCACAATGCATACTGGAAGAGAGATGATCTGGCAATCAGGGGTTAGTCCGAAACATCCGTCTTCTTTCCACTGCGGTGACACGTCATACACACCATACAAAAGTAGCAGTCTGTTTGCAGTGATCTGTTGGTTCCGCCAGATTCTTGGCACGGCCAAACTTCAGTTTTCGTTTCTCCCTCTGTACACGATCCAGAGTGGACCGGACAGCTCCGCAAACCAAACAGTGTGGCGCCAACTCTTGTCCTGGTCCCTAATTGAACTCCAAAGTAAGCCTTGATAAGCCAACAGAAAGGTTCCTTCAACGATGGTGTACTTGACTGCTTGGGACTTCAGAAAGACTCCGCAACATAGCAGAAGTTATCAGGATCATGCTGTGCAGGACCAGGCGAAGCCATCAATGAGAACATATGTGTAATAAAGAAAAATATAAATAGACGAGTTGAAGGGAAAGAACGGAAACAAAATGTAACTTATCAAATGAACTATTGAATGAATCATATAAATCATACTTGAAAACTACCTTGAAAAAATCATTTTTTTTCAAAAATAATTTTCAAATATTTTTCTAAATAAAAAAACGATCAACAGTAATGCTATTTTACTTCTGATTGCATACCTCTGGTTTAAAACGCTGTTGTATAGTTTCATATATGTTCAATATAATTTTTTTGCGTAATTTTCTAATGTAAATATACAATTTTTTGTTAATTTTTCAAAAATGGTGTCATTTCCTTAATACGATTAGCGACATATAAATATATGCTTTTTCCTTCCATTTTCAATAATTATCTGAGGAAAGACTTTGCCCGGCACTGAGAGCAGCGTCACCCCTCAGTAGTTGTTGCAGTTGTGGCAATCACCCTTCCCTTTCCAGAGAGGGACAACAAGGCCCTTCTTCCAGTCAGTTGGGATGATGCCTGTGTTCTCCAGACAGAGCACAGAACTCCCATGCAACACACGAGTAACAGCATTCCCCAAGCCTCGAGAAGTTCAGCATGGATGGCCACAGATGCCCTGGAGCTTTACCGGCAGCCTGTGTTTCAACAAACTAGTGGATCACAGTCGTGGAGGGTCAGCAAGCAGGTTGTAACCCCTGACAATCCAACTCGCGGATGGTGGATCAGTCCTGGTACAACCGCTCAAAGTAACCGCACAGCGGGCCTTCCTTCGGACTCCTCTGTCAAGAGCCCACACCCTACTTGCTCTAACTGCAGTACACCGAGGGATGAGCTTGGACGAATCAATGCGTGAATGTAAGTAGAGAGAATCCCTTGACACAGGTGATGTTTTACCCTCACATATTCCTCGCACATAGGCCTCCTTGATCCACGATCTCAGGCGCACGTACCAGTTTAACGCCTCAACTCCTGAACAGCTCAGCTCTGCGCATTCAGCGTGGCCTGCGACTCTTGGTCAATGGATCAGTTTCCCCTGAGGACAAAAATTCTCTCGCCTACGGTGAGTTCCAGACATCACCGGCACATCAAGGACGTAGTCTTGAAGGCAGCTCAACAACTTTCAGGATTCGAACAAAGCACAGACCCTCAAATCACACTCATCCTGTTCGCAAAACTGCTCAGCTACCCTCTCATTCCTTGAGCTTGCCAACATCTGTGTTTGGTTAGCGGTTAGGGGTGGTGGGCTTGGGGTTCTAGGTCCTGAAGTTCAAGTCCCATTGGCCTGATGAATTAACACCAGGGGGTTGACTCAGCCTGTCCCTTCTGAGTCAGCGAAATTGAGTACAGTGTAGCAGCCAAAAGGCTGTAACATGAAGGAAGGTGTATCACAATTGATTAAATTGGCATTGGTGTGGTGAGGCATGATGGGCGAATGCTCCTCCTGTGCCTAATTCCTTGTAAATCCAACATTAAGGCTGGGAATGGTATCATTCTCCCTGGATTTAAAGCTGCCAATACAGAGATGCTACAACAAGCCTGTTGTCTGTACTGAGGAACCTGAACACTCGGAGAACGCTGCAGTTCTGGATCATCTCTCCAGTGACATCAACGAGCAATGATCAATCTCCTTTGGCCAACGCGCAGTGTTGGAAACAGTACAGTGATGAAGCTGTGGGCTGAAACATGAACCTGGCTACCCTAACTCCATGACTCTTGCAAAGTCAAGGAACTTAGTGTATTTTGGTTCACAGTTCCAGACACACGGGAGCAAAGTGTCTCCTAACCATCCTATCAGTTTCCAAGTCGATGCATTAGAAATCCCCAAGACTAGAAGGTACTCGGCTGGAGCATGATAATGCAGACACAAGCAGGTAGATGCGTCCTTCGCTGTGAGATCACCGCCTCAGTCGGAAATAAACACGAGACCAGGGACATGACACAAGGAGTGACGAATCCTTTGTCTCATCATACACTTGTTTGACCGGTGTATCTCATTATCATTGAAGTCCTTTCTTGACAGAGCTACAGCAACTCTTTGACATGGTAACCACGAGCGAACCAGACCAATAGTAAGGTGCAACCACCCCACCATGATTTCGCCGCAAATCCGGTCTTGAACCTCAGAGAGTGATGTCAAATACGCGAGAGTGCGAATCGATGTCCAAAACGCTTTGAGCTCAGATGATACAGAGACAGGTGGTCATCTCTTTAGGATAGGAAATTCACATAGGCACGCACACCAAGAGAGAACCGCTTCAGGGTAACTCAAGGAACGCGTCTGGTCGCAAACACTCAGCACACCTACGCTTCTGACCCTGGATGTTTTACCATCGGTGGTTTTTCCACTATCATAAGGAATGGGGTCCAAATTATTTTGCCCATTCGCATCATCCGGTGAGCTGCCATGCGAAAGGCAAGCAAGCACGGAGTACTCCCACAGAGCGGGTTTTCGAAGAATTTCCTTATTTGTGGGTTTGTGGAAGAAAGTGTTTACTGTGGCCAGGTGCAAATCCTGCAGACCTCACGAAAAAAAATCGTATATCCGTGGCGGTGGATATATCACGGGGAAGAAATCTCCCTAATCAACTGGCAACTGCTAAGGGGGGTTGGGATGGGGGAGGGGGGGGGAGATAATAAATAATTAAACCTCCCCCTATAGGATAGGGGGAGCTAATACCTGTTGTTAAGGGTTTGTTTTACAATTACTGCCCCGTATTTTTTGGCAATGATACTTTCAATAGTTTCTTCGACCCTTGGGTCGGTTTATTTCTTTTTCCTTTCTCTCTCATATCCGGAATGTAATTTTCGGGCCGCAGAGACTTTCCAAATGAACATTTTGCATCAATAATGGGAATAAAAAGTGTGTCGGGTTTGACAAATTTTTTTGCAGTTGACGCTAAATTTTCAGTTTTATGACATAATATAGACATTTACATTTTTTGTCGGAACTCGACTCAGGTTTGTCTGATAGGATACGAATTGCCCTCTCGAGATCACTGAAGTAAGGTGCATTTACACTTATTTGCATCGTACACCCTCCAAGTTAAAGTCAAGGTAACAAATGGCGTCTGAAATAAATATGGGCCTCATTGGATCGCTGACGGGGAAGCTTTCCTTACCTGGTGATCTCTTTGTGATCGCAGATATCTAGTTCAACCAATTGATAACGACACAATCGGATAAATTCTTCAAGATGCTAAATCAATTTTGGAATTATCACATAGCAGAATGACAATTTAAAAGTTTCCTTGAGCTGTAAGCGTGGGAATCAAAGAATAATTTAAAATCTGCATGAAAGTAATGTTCCATGTGGGAAGAAACAGAGGGAGAGAGGAGGGAAGGGAGTAGGAGGGAGGGAGTGTGAAGTGGAGAGAGAGGGAAGATAGTGGCAGTCAGCATGACCATTGACCTTTGACTTTTAACAAAATTTTATCGGTTTTTTTGACTATTGTAGCTACTGGTATAAACGTTTGATGAAAATCATTCAAATGTTCACAAGTTTATCGCGCGAAAGAAAATCTACGATGCACGCACGGACGCCGCACGACGACACAGACCGAAAAACATAACGTCTTCGGCGGACTTCGGACTGCAGAAGGCACAGAGCAAAAGAGAAACGCCAAGATGATACTTGGTAATCACCTACCAAGTGTGAGTCCATCCCACATGAATCGGTGCAGGAAACCCAACGTGAGTGACACCCTTTTTTGCGTTGTTTAACGCCTTGTTGACAAATAATCACGTTTGTTACACTTTGTTCGAAATGGAATCATCAGCTGCTTCGATTCTGCTGCTTCGTGAATTGTTTTACCATTCTGATCTGTAAATGGAATATCTTTCAAATCTGTCGATTATTTAATCAGGAGAAGTTTAAATGTCTTTCACAGATTTGGTAAAAAAAAAAAACATGGCAGATGTAGTTTAACAATTATGAGATGTAGGTGTTGGAATGGAGAAAGAACAATGAAAATCGGAATTAGGAATGTAGGGGTTTTTGGAGTGTGTCACTAGCTCGGAGAAGGATCTGGGTGGTAATGTGATACGGAGTAAGCAGGTTAGCACAGTGAGGAGCAGCTAGGTGAAGCAAGAGGTGTTTAGGTTGTATTAGGAGGGGGATCAATTTATAAATCAACAGAGGTGTTTACATTGTACAGGAATTTAAGTGAGGCCAATCTAAGAATATTGTGTGCAGTTTGGTCACCACATCAGAAGGACATAGATGCCATCGGAGGGTTCAACACGGGACCCAGATTGATTACGGAACCTGCTCGACTCATCTATGAGAGCGGCTGAAGATACCAGGGTTTTATATCACTAAGAGGAGTGGTTACGAGGAGATATGATGGAGATGTTTAAAATAAAGGGATAAGATATAGTGAGAAGAGCTTTTCACCAAGGAGCAGCGACAGGATAGGGGGCATAGTTTGAGAAGTAAAGTAAGAGGAGAGTTGATGATCGAGTAAGGTGGTGGCTCCCCACGGGGGTACTCTGTAACAATTTACACCACCGAAGTTTGGAATCTTCATCCGTCTTGTTGGGTGGTCGCTAGACTACCGTTATTCTCAGGTTTTCGTCTGTCTTATTATGTAATGAAAGCTCTGGAGCCAGAGGGTTCAAGCCGATTTTGATGAAACTTGACTGTAGGTTCATACCAGGATCTAATTGATGTTTTGAGCACGTTGTAATGGAACGCCACCTGCCTAGCAACGGACTTTGAAATTTTTGAAAAATCCGAAAATATTTATATATTTTTTTTCGAAAATCAAAAATCGCTTCCACGCTTTTATGGCACATATATATCAATGTCTTTGTCAAAAAATTTCAGCCCGATCCGTCAAAAATGCATCACTCGTATCATTATGTGCGACCACATGTCTGCTCTGCTTGTTATACAAATCTAAAGATTTCTAAGTTTAGTAATTGATGATTCCGTTCTGTTTGTGTTGTTTGTTTGGTGTGTGTTTGTTTGTTTTAGGCACGATAACTCGAGAATGAAGAGCTACCAATGTCAAATTACACCACGTGATTCAAGAGGGTGATTGGCTTAAGCGTGATTTAGATTTTGCTCAAGAATCGGGTCAAAGGTCAAGGTCACAGTGAGGTCAACATTCGATTTTTGCTGGTTTGGTACAGAATCATCGTAAAAACTTCTGGTTTGCGTCGCTACACTTCTCTAGAGACACTTTTATAGACAAAGGTCAGAGTCAAGTTGAACGATTTCGTAAGTACCATCTATGACTGCTTGTTTCTTTGTCTGTCTGTTTGTGAGGCAAAGATATCTCAAATAGTTATGGAGCGGATTCGCACGAAACATTGGCGGATGAGTGTAGGTGACAGAAAGACGATTTCCATTTTGTTCAGGTCCGAATCCAGACTCACGGCTATAAGTGGGAATACAAAACTTAACTGTTGACCTGGGGAGACACGCGCTCACCATTGTTGTTAGTTAAGCTTGAATGGTCTCCCCTCTTGAAGGTAAGTGGCAGCCAAGAAACAGGTCGTTATTTAAATTTGAGTTACAATACTGTATGTACCTAAAATGAATTGTGGATATGAGGGGAGCATGGGTATATATAAACACCATATGGATTGTGCTGTACGTGTTTCATCACAAGGGAATATGCTGTCTATGTCATTTCATCCTACAATCCCTCATGTACTCTACCCAATAGAAAACAATTGGTTTTATTTTGATGTTAAAGAAAAAAACACAATTTTTTGTGTATGTGATGTTGCATGTTATTATGACCCCATGAATTGATGATAGATAGCATCGAGTCAGCACCTCGCTCGAGCTGTCTAAACTGGGTTGCAATCTGTAATCCCAACACCAAGCTATAAACTGTCATCCTGGTGGTTTCACAGGAGATTGATTCATCAGTGTGTGTGACGTCCCGGGTCCCTCGGAGGGATAAACTGGACGTCCATCTCGCAACTAGTTATTGGACTTTAAACATCCTATCAATTGATTTTGCAAAAGAGCAGCGAATATCACTGGGCACCAATGAACAATTACCATTCCTGCTTTAGTAGCCAGAGAGGCATGCATCAATCGGCACACGCAGTGATACCAGCCCACAGCTTGTGCTGCAATACAAATTAAGAAGAACCCATGCAGTTCTTTCAGAATGAAAGTTTTCTCGCACGTAACACCACCTGGTTAAACCTCACAATCCAGGCTTTCAACACCTTTGCTTACTCTTTGTCTCTTTATTCCATGTTTGCAAACCTCCCTTTCGGTACTGTGCGCTACCTCTAGGCATCCTGCCAAGCACAAATAATTCAACGTCCCAGAGCTTACCCACCCAGAAACGCCGTGAAACTCTCCCTCCAACTTAGTTACTATAATCTGACTAACCTGACTCTGAAGCAAGCAGAGTCTACCTCCAGTTGCCAGGCTCGGTGGCATAAGTTGGGTAGAGTATCGGTACCCTCTGAGTTCTCGGAAGTCTGGCGGTTTGAACCCGCACCCAGCCGAGTCAGACACAAAAAAAGATAAGAGATGGACAAACAACATAGTTTGCAACCATTGACAAGCTTGGGCTTGTGGGGCTCCTGCTTGGAAGTCTTTGTGAGGGATCTCAATGTTATTAAGTAGGCTTGTACAAACCTGGATTTGACGCAAGTGGAGACACATATCCATGCGATCTGCTAGTTGGGCGACATCTATTGTGGATCCCTTCAACAAAAAGGCTTTGAGGGTTTGGGGATGGGGGAGCAGAGGCGAGGTAGTCGGTCTACATTGCTTGTTACAGTGGAAGAAAATATAATTCATGAAAGGATAATTAGGAATAATGGAAGCAGATCTATTTTGAGACATTACACTCTCTGTACTACAAACATACATCGGTGATGATAGGTCACCAGGATTGTTTTCAAGTCACGTGATGGGCGGGTATCACAAAGGTATCACACGTTTTCACATCAACCTCGGTGCTCAATTCACAGACCTCGCGGCAATGGCGAGCGATGGTTGGTCCTTTTAATAATGTCGAAGCTTTTGTGGGTCTCACAATTCACCGACCGTGTGCCCGTCGGTTCGTTGGAGACTTCACCACAGGGGGCTTGCCTCTACACAAACAATCCCAGTGAAAACCACAATGAGAATCCACGCAATTATCCATAATTCAACATTCATAACTTGTGTAAAAAAATTGTAACTCTCTATTACTTCATAATTACTATACTTTTACTCTTATAAATATGGAAATCTACTGGACATTTATCATGGAAATTACACCGTCGTATTTTACAGCTTGCCGTAACAGAACCTCTCATTGGTTTCAGTTTCGATGACACGAAGGGACATCAAAAATGGAACCAACGAGATACAATACGACCAAGATTATGTCGACCAAATGTACGCTGCCAAGAAGGAAGACTCCAAGTATGAGTTTCGATCATTTGTGGTCATCATTCAGGAAAACGTTAGGCATGATGCACGCGGAGTAATACGCTCACAAGGGGGAGAGGTACAGTAACGGCAATGTAAAGGAGAAGGTACACCTGCCGTTGTTTTCAATCATTGCCTTCTTGATTGAAAACATATAGACCTCAGTGGGCTTTGTGTTATATGGTAATAGACGCACTCAAAGGGAAAAACAAACAATGTGGAGTCTTCAGAAGGAGCCTGAAAGGGGTAAAGAGTAAAGATGAGTCTCAGGAGGACTGATTACTCATAATGATTTTACAAATGGTGATCACCCTTCATGATTTAACAATGATGAATCCAATCATGATTTAACCATGGTGATCACCGTCATATTATAACCAATGGTGTTATACCACCATTATTTAACCAAAGTGAATCACGTCATGATTATAACCAAAGATGTGTATACAAATGGATTTAAGCCAAAGATGTGTATCACCACCATGACTTTAACCAGTGATGAATCACACCATGGATTTAACCAATGGTGAATCACCACCATGATTAACCAAAGATGTTATCACCACCATGAATTAAACCAAAGATGTGTATCACCACCATGATTTAACCAAAGATGTGTATACACCACCAATGAATTTAAAACCAAAGATGTGTATCACCATCCCCATGATTTAACCAAGATGTTACTGTATCACCACCATGATTTAAACCAAAGATGTGTATCACCACCATGATTTAACCAAAGATGTGTACTGACACCACATGATTTAACCAAAGATGTGTACACCACCATGATTTAAACAAGAATTGAACACCCACATGATTTAACCAAAAGATGTGTATCAACCACCATGATTTAACCAAGATGTTGTATCACCAAACCATGATTTAACCAAAGATGTGTATCACACCATGATTTAACAGCAAGATGTATCACCACCAATGAGTCACCAAAGAATGCTGAATACCACCATGATTAACCAAAGATTGATCACCACCATGATTAACCAAAGATGTTGAATCACCACCAATGATTTAAACGCAAAATGTGTATCACCACATGAATGTCACCAAAAGATGGTATCAACCACCATGATTTAACCAAGATGTGTATACCACCATGATTTTAACCAAGATGTGTATACCCCATGATTTAAACCAAAGATGTGAATCACCACCATGAAATTTACCAAAGATGTGAATCACCACCATGATTTAACCAAAGATGTGATCACCACATGTTTAACCAAAGATGTGTATCACCACCATGATTTAACCAAAGATGTGTATCACCACATATTTAACCAAAGATGTGTACACCACCATATGTCACCAGATGTAATCACCACCATATTTAACCAAAGATGTGTATCACCAACCAATGATTAACCAAGAATGTGTATCACCACATGGATTAACCAAGATGTGTATCACACCATGGATTAACCAAAGATGTTGCAATCACACCATGATTTACCAAAGATGTGCATCACCACCATGATTTAACCAAAGATTGAATCACCATCCATGATTTAACCAAAAAGATAGTGTATCAACCACCATGATTTAAACCAAGATGGTATCACCCACCATATTTACCAAAAGATGTTCACCCACAACACCATGGATATTAACCAAAGATGTGTATCACCACCAATGATATTAAAACCAAGATGTGCATCACAGCACCCACCATGATTTACCCAAAGATGTGAATCAACCACACCATGATTTATACCAAAGAGAGTTATCACACACACCACATGATTTAAACCAGATGTGAATCACCAACCCTACACCTATGATTTAACCAGAATAGATGTGTATCCACCAATTACAAACTTATGATTTACAACCAAAAGATGGAATCACCACCCAAATTTTAAAAACAAAGATGTGTATCACCATACAATGATTTACCAAAGATGTATCACCGCACCATGATTTAACCAAAGATGTGATTATTTTCAACACACAATGTTATTTAAAACGCCCAAAGCATGTGTAATCCAACCAACACCACC
>CM068964.1:95728160-95740296 GCA_035128595.1 Eptatretus atami | reverse complement strand
TTTAACCAAAGATGTGAATCACCACCATGATTTAACCAAAGATGTGTATCACCACCATGATGTCACCAAAGATGTGTATCACCACCATGATTTAACCAAAGATGTGTATCACCACCATGATTTAACCAAAGATGCTGTATTCCACCACCATGATTTAACCAAAGATGTGTATCACCACCATGATTTAACCAAAGATGTGTATCACCACCATGATTTAAACAAATGTGATTGGTTCTAGCCCAACTGATGTAGTTTATCATGAATACAGAAGAGGGCAGTAAATTCAAAGGAAACCTTGAGTTTGGTATTGCTCGGAATTCCTAATGCCGAAATACGTTGTTCCCTTCTATTTTTACACAAACATTTATGATATATTTAATCCGGTATTGCAGATTTTCCAAAAGAAATGTCGTGGGGCTGCTTTGTGTGATTTCAGACTTGAAATCCTCAACACTAACTGTTTATTGCAAACTCAAACATGGAAGGAATTCGTTATCGCCGCCGCTCTCGCCGGAACTTTCATACATGATACTGGATATAGATGGCCCCTTAAGAGCCAACTTAGTCAATTGTAGGCTCGATCTACACCTGATATTTATACGAGCAGAACGTCTTACTCCACAGAGCGTACTAGCTGTGTCTTTAACACCATTGCAGATAGGACAGCCGTCTTTAACAATTATGTCTCCTGAAAGGGGTGTGTACTCCAAACTGCAGCACCCCCTGATGGTACTGCACCAAATGGCAGTTTGGTCAAATGCGATTTAATCGGGCATCAAAACAAAAATCCAAAAGTTAGATTCTTACTCGATCCCATAATTAAAGCAATCAACTTGAACTGCATTCCGTAGAGCCCATACCTCCATCAGGCTGAACAGTCGACATTTTGTTTCCCATTGATAGACTGAATCTGCTGACCTGAACCAAAATCTAATCGGCTTGTTCTTGTCATCTCACAAACTCATCCACCAAGTTTTGTTATAATCGATCCACAACTTTTTGAGATATCATGCTATACATATCGTTTTTGGCCATAACTCTCAATGGTGAAGGAGGAAAGGAGATTGGAACCACACTCTGTGCAGAGCGTTGGTGCTGCTTAAGCAGTCTCCTTAGCTATTGGGCACAATCCTGGACGGGTCGCCACTCCGACACAGGATACCAGCAAGCTGGCACTCATTTTGCCGACCAAGGAAGGATGACAGGCCGAGTTAACCCCACCTGGTATTAATTCAACAGCTGAGCGGGATTTGAACTCAGGACCCTCGGATCCAAAGGCCACCACCCCAACCATTAATCCTACACCAGGCACACAATGGTGAAGAATCACTTGTGAATATTAAAAATTCATGGATCTAGATTTGGATATTCACCAAAATCGAATCATTTTGTCCTGGTCACACACCCAACCTGTCCACCAAATGTCGTCCGAATCCATCTACCACTTTTTAAGATATCCTGTCCACAAACAAACAAACAAACAGACAAGCCAGTAGGTGGACATGGGTAGCGGCCATTGCTAGTCAACGGAGGGTCCATAGGAACGGTTCTCTCACACATAACTAGGACATACCATGAACCTACCATACCAGTTTCATGTATATCTGACTCATAGTCTCTGAGATATATACGAACTTCGTTTTTTTATTGTTTCGACCAGGGTTCATTCAGTCTATCTTCTCCGACAGTTTTCATAGGATCCGGCTGGAAATTTTTGACAATATGGCTGAATGTACTGCCCACAGTCGCTCGTGGCCGATTTTTGATTTTCGAAAAAATAATTTTTTTATGATTTTCAAAAATTTCAAAGTCCCTTTGCTAGGCAACGGTGGTGTCCATAGCAACGGTTATCATTTGCACACAACTAGGTCATGGTATGAACCTACCAACCAGTTTCATCGAAATCGCCATTGTATTAACGGAGCACTGGACGACAGACATACATACAGACAAGCCGGTAGGCGACATGGCTGCTCGCTCTAGATGGAAAGCTGCTGACGCGACTAGCCGATATTCATGTACATGCTATCAACAATTTAGCACAATAAATATGATTATCACAGCCCTCTTAGTTTGCGCCCAGAAACCCGCCTGTGAAATTTCAGGCATGTTTCCAAAGAGATCTAACAAATGGGCAGCCCTGGTAATTCCATTTATCTATTCGCTAAAGATTTATATTTTTTATATGATGCTGTAAGACATTCTCCTTGGGCACAAAAAAAAACAGTCCTCGGAGGTCCAGTTTCGGAGGTATTGATTTTTTTGTACAGTCCACAATAAGTGTACGATGTACAGTAAAGTATTTTAGCTGTTGCTAAGCAACGGAGGTGTGCATGCAACATTCATTTTTGTGTACATGCTAGCCCATTGTACACATTTCACCCAAGTTTCATCAAAATCAGACTCTTTCTCTTAGAGATATTCGCAATTACCTTTCTGAAATGTTCGACATGTACTCGCCCAAAACCTATCTCTCCTACAAATATTTTTTGTTAGGGCTGCAAATTGGCATGAAGGGAGCTAGAGTAGATTGCGCACAGAACTCTAAGCTTCGATTTTTTTTGATTTTTTTCGATTTTTTGACCACTTTAAAGGGCCGTTGCAAGGGCCTGGGGTCCCATATTCGAAAGCACACGATTCCCAGAAATATTGGTCCTACCTACCAAATTTCATTGATTGGTTGAGTGGTTTAGCCCTAGGCTTGACCAAAGTTTCGCGGACAGACAGACAGATGGAAATGTCCAGAATAAGGTCTCTAAGAGCAGCCAACAGACAGACAGACAAACATATCGACGGAAATACTGATAATAAGGTAGAAAAAAATCTCAATTTTTTTTTTCGACTAGATCGACTACCCAATAAACAAGAAAAAGATGTGCACAGCACAAAATCCGCCCCCTCATCCAAAGGTTGCCATGGATACATCAAATTGTCCATTTCATTAAGATTACAATTCACAATCTCAAAGTTCAGGTCAATCGGATAAAAATTGATGTTTTTTTCAGATTGAAATTGATGATTTTAGAAGTTTGGCCTTGAGTTGACCTTTTGACCTCAAAAATAGTTGGTTTCCCAATTCAATGGTGGACTATGCAATTTCTGTTTAATTTACCAAGTCAATCGGATGAAAATTGACGATTTTTCAGATAAAAATTAACGATTTTAGAAGTTTGGCCTTGAGTTAATCTTTGACCTTTTGACCTCAAACATAGTTGATTTCCCAATTCAGTGATGCAATATGCTAATCTTGTTCAAATTTCAAGTTAATCGGATGAAAAATGACGATTTCAGAAATTTGACCTCAAGATAACCTTTGACCTTTGACCTCAAAATCAATAGGCTTCTCAGTTGAGACTACCTCGACGGCGTGGTAAAGTTTCATGACGATCGGTTTGGAATTGTGACCTGTTTGCGATTGAAAGACAGACATACAGACAAACAGACAAAATAACAAAATCGACCGACCAATATACTTGAAAAATCTTCGATTTGCAAGTTACAAACAGACAGACAGAATCACAGATCAGACCAACCAATATACTGCACTTGTGAATCTTCTATTTTGCAAGTAATGAACAACAAACAGGGGTGAAAACACAATGTCCGTCCACATTCGGTGGCATTGGCAACTAGAGGGGCACTCGGGATAGTGCATACCTCTGCCAGGCCAAACAGTTTACGTTTGGTATCCCACTGATGATAGGCAGGCTCTGGATTTGGACATGAACCAAACTTTAATCAGCTTGTTCTTGTCACTGACCAAACCCTCCACCAAGTTTTATCATAAGTCGTCCATAACTTTCCAAGGGACGGCACACACATTGATGAATCACCTTAATTGCCTGCAAAACACTGGGATGACAGTTCATAGCTGGGTCAGTATTCGAACCCAGGCGAGACAGCTTCAGGTGAGGAAATCATGACTCAATACTAACCCTAACAGTTCACCTGTTGATTGAGAGTAGTCATGTGTGTGACGCGTCATGCGCCGAACGATGAGTTCCAATGGTTTGATGGAGACGTTGGCACACACGGCTGAACAATCAAGCAACAGTGTCCAATATGGAACTCCGACTCACACTTTGAAAGATTGAGCAGCATTCTGAGAGAATGACGATGACCCGTCGTTAGGGTTAGGGTTAGGGTTAGGGGATGACAAAAATATTTTTTTAAACCTCAAGTTCAATCTCTTATTGTCATCGCTATTCCGTGGTTCTTTCAATTTGGTGATTATGAATTCACCCAACGACAAACTGTTCTGTGATAACTTCGTTACAATTTTCTGGGATTCTCCATTAAATGGGAAAAGGTTCCATCAATGTGACAGTCTAGGAGCACAAGCCTACAGTGGTCACCTGTTTGGCAGATTTAGAGGTTAATGGCAGGAAGAGGAGGCCTGAGGTTCACATCACTCCGCAGTGTCCTTATAATACCGGATCGATGGAGAAAGCGTGTTCTGCTTCCTCATAGCGAAGGAATGGTGTTGGAATTTAAAATCTATGTCTCAGACCTACATTGAATAGTTATGACTTAAAATAAGTGCATCCTTAAAACAATAGGACCTATAGTGTACTGAGGGTAGCTTTCTTGTTGGATCAAACAGAAGGATAAACAATCCTTGTTTCAATCAAAACAACAACAGTGATGTCATTTTAAGTTTAATAACGATTTAAGACTCATGATGCAGTTTATAAAATTCACATCACATGTACGACAAGACATTGGTGTACCTTCATATTCATTACAATGACATCAGTAGACAATTGACAGACAAATATAGAATGTGGGATTTGAACCTGAGTTCTCTGGAGTGTGAAGGAGCTCAGATGGGAACATTAGCAAGCCATCCCCAGTCATTGCTTAAATAAGTATTTATGACTGGTTAAACCACGTGATTTTGGGGTCCTCTTGTCGATCTTGAGGGGGTTCAAACTCAGTCCCAGCTCAATGTCAGCAAACCTCAACCAACGATGAGATTCCGCACGAGATTTGTGTTGGTCACTAAACCAGAAGATGACGTTCAATCTTATGGCAGTGTAATCCGGGCTTGAAGAAAAAAAAAATTAAAAAAATAAAAACAGTTTGTGATCCTATAACAGGAAAAACTTGCACATATTAATCAAAATTGTGAAGCCTTTCATCATCATTAAGATGGATCTCTAATAAGGTGCTTTAAATGCAGCCAGACTGCAGGAGTGGGATGTAGCCCGTATGGGGTGGTGGGGGACGGGAGGTGAGGATGGTGATTTGGGAGTGGGGCCTGAAAAGGAGGTGCAGGAGAAGTGTGACAGTGGTAGAAAAAATAATAAATGTCAACGCTGTTTCGGAACATCCCTATAGTCCCCTCTCTCTCTCTGAGAGACACACGATATAGATGGATCAGTGTCCGTTTGCTGTTCCGCAGCCAGCTTTCCACCAGCTTTCCACCTCAAAAGCCATGCTTTGTGTGCCCTCAATGGCCGCCTGTCGCGGTCTCCCACTCGGGTCAGCAAGGCAGGATGTTCCGTGCGCGCCCGGTTTGTAGCTGGCTCCGAGCCCGTGACATTTGTACACCAACGCACAACAATGCTCGCTCTCACTATGTGGTTATTGTCCTGTTGCACATATATCTGCTAATTACTGTACATTAGTGCAGTGAGACCATTTCTCCTGATTATATATATATATACTGAGAGAAGTTTGTACATGGAGGACAAAGAGACACATCAATCAGTGTATTGTTACATTATTTAAAGGACGTCAATAGACAAATGACATGATGTTCAGAAAATAGGATTTGAACCTGGGTTCCCTGCATTATGAGCCAGAAGTTCAGATGGGAACAGAACAGACCAATCTGACAGTTTTATTAACACATTTGTTCGGGGCCATCTATTTATTCCATGCTCAAGAGGAATGGTGTTGGGGATGGGTGGTGGCAGGGTGGTGTTTGGGAACGAACGGGAAGGTCAAAATTCCATCACTTGTTATCTATACTAATGAATATCAATGTGTGTGTGTGTGTGTGTGTGTGTGTGTGTGTGTGTGTGTGTGTGTGTGTGTGTGTGTGTATGTGGCTGCAAAGCCTGGGCAGGTTTCGGGGGCTCAGACTTGCCCAGTAGCTAAGCCCCCTCTCGACCTCGCAGGTGAAATCCAGAAGAAAGACAGAAGTCCCGACGTCTGGAGCCTGTTTGGTTGTAGGAGTTGCCGGAAGGTGCTTGCTGAAAGGGACCACCATCCGCCTCATGGGGCTCCACTCCACCGGAACTTTTCTGGAGGGGATAGGCCCCCTTAGCCTTTGACTCACCGAAGCCTGACTCACAAGGCAGTGAGTGCTATTTGACCCAAAGCTGGGACCTGGGTGATGGGACGCCAGGGCATGTCCACACACTGGTGGACCAGCAGTCCAGCACGTCGCATCTTTGGGGGTCGAGGTTCCTCCGAGATACCCTGTAGATTCGCCGAGGTCCGCAAGGTGCCTAGTTACCATGTGTTGCCGCGAGGAGGCACGACAGGAGTCTTGATGAGACCGAGGCTGGACACTGGCAGGAGAGAATTACGCACTCTGCTCTCTGTTCGCCATAAGCTAACCAGCGGCACTGGATCGAGACCATTGCACTAGACGTATGTTATCACCCTGTGGCAATACACCGACCGACCGACACATACACAGACACACACGTACAAACATATACACACATAATATACACATATACACAAGCGCACACAGAGAGACAAATAAAGGAGGAAAGAACGTACAAACAATCCAGAAAAACAAAAACATGACACACAGGTGAGCAAAACGTAAACGCAGACAAAGACTCCCCCATCACCAGGTGAAGGAAGAGGCTCACCCAACAACCCCCATCATCCAACCCACTCGACCAACAACCCCCATCACCCAACCCACTCGACCCATCCGTTGAAGGGGAAAATCATGTCACTCAACCTATCACCGGGGAAGTTCGCAGTCATCATCACCCAACCCTTGCCCATCACTCAGGGAGGAGAGGGGACGTTACGACACGCAACCCCATCACAGGGAAAGCGTGCGGCCTTCACCCCACCCATCCCCATCACCGGGGAAGAGCAGGGGACCTGACCTTACTTCCCTCCATCACCGGAGAGGAGAAGGGTACCTCACCTGATGCCCCAAAATCGAGAAGCAAAGCAGGGAGGTTCACCTCATCCCTCCCCATCACAGGGGAAGATGAGGAACATCACCACCACCTCTCGCTAGCTAGACGAGGGATGGAGGGATACTGCACTGTGCTCCACGACAAAGCACCACATGACCCACCAAAGAAAGCAGGATAAAGAAAGGGGTCGAGAAGCAAGCAAAGCGAACACCAGCTTCCCGAGCCCCAGGAGACTGCATTGCGAGCAAGAGAGCTCGATACAGTGACTACTCTTTCCCTCGTCCGGGCTTTATATTGGCGTGAGAACAATGGACAGGACACGTCATCCGGTAGTAACTATGTCACCACTGATTGTGACGTCACAGAAGATCACTTGGTTGGGACAAAATGCGGATAATGACGTCGCTGTAGATCCGTTGAAACAGTCAAAGGAAGAGGCTCGGAGAGACAGAATTTAGGATTCTTGAACCTGAATTTATACTTCACAGCTCGGTTTTACTTACCCAGTAAAGAATACCTTCTTCATCATCCTTCCTTTAATTCACGGACCGGAGTTTGTGTGTGTTTGTCGCGCTACTCCTCCAGTTCTGGGCTGATTACATCCAGACTTGCTATACAGCATCATCATGACGCTAATTAATGTATCGGGGTGTTTTTATCTTTGCCGGTGGTCTTGGGGATTGGGGGGGGGGGCAAATCCTCTGTGTTAATGTGTATCGTGTAGCACCGCCTCCAGGTGGGGGAGGGTATTACAAGTCCCCATCATTCCCAGCATAGTATTCCTGTCCCCACGTTTTCCAGTGCAGTGACGTGTTTTGAATTATAAGCAGTAGATATATTTTTGCTTCATGCACATCACCCGGGTTATTGTTTTTTTTATTTCCTGGAGCGATTGAGGTAGCTGTCAGTTGCCTATACACCGCCCAAATAAAGAAATGTGTCAGAAGAACATATTGCATGCTTGGAACAAGATTGCCCATCAGGCAGGTACTCTGCGAGCATGTCATGTATAAAGCTCTTTGTGACCACTGACTCACTGACTGATATTAAAGTTCGGTAACTTCCGGGTGACGTAGAAAGCTGAAAGTTTACGTGCCGATGGACATCGAAGCCGATACACCGGGAAAAAATCACAGAAATGACGTAAAGCGTCAACAAATGAAAATATAAATAAATGAAAAATCAAATGCAGGTGAGTGACCCGATACAATGGGGAAGAACGGTTCGTTATTGATTACAATGTGTAGGCATACCCTGCTCATGTGTGTATATATATATATATATATATATATATATATATATATATATAGATATATATACATATATATTGTTACGGATCCAGAAACCATTTGCACTCAACATTCAGGTCCCAAAGTTAGTTATGCCAGTAAGTACATGTGTAGTCAGGTCCCCGTCCTTTTTGTTTAGTGGGAGGCTCGAAAACATGCGTTGTGACGTCTTTAGTTAGGTTATTATATCCAACGAGCCATCAAATAAACCATCCCATCTGCATGATCCATCCCCCATCATAATCCACTACCCACCCGCTGTCCACAAGCACCCTGACTTGCCAGGGCAGGGTCTTGCAGCCGTTCCTTGCCGCTCCCACCAATGCTCCTTCCACAAACGTTTTAACTCTTGCACCAACGCAACATGGATACTGTTACTCTTCGAGAGCGGAGCCACGTGGAGAATATGGGGTCTCCGAACAGGGGCCACAGCTTCGCTCCGGTGGGGTGCGGCCGTGGGCCAATGAGGGACGGACAGCGAGATGATTCTCGCCAAGGCCCCTCCCCGTGTGGGAGGAGATATATCTCCGAGACGCTCTGTGCAAGAGGAGGTGTGTGGACGAGAGTTTGTGTGGGTTAGAAAGAGTTTTGATGGTGGCCATTCGGGTTTTGAGGCAGTTTGTTCACGGAGGCTAAGTCAGAGGCAGTTTGTTTGCGGTGGCTGTTGCGGGGAGTTCTGGCCTGTTTTGTGAACCCGACTATTCGCCATGCGGGCCGCCATGAGCCACGAGTCCCACAACGTGCAGCTGGACTTCGACGACCCACAGGTGCCCATCCGAACTCTGACCCCCAGCTCGTCTCTCTCATCGGCTGGAGGGTCCAATAAAAACTCCGGGGTTTCTTTTGTTTTTGTGTGTGTGACTGCGTGTGGGCCCGTCTATAAGTAGAACTGTGTAAGTGCTTTGAATCATTGTAAATTCCTGCTCTGCATATTCGCTTCAAGTCTTGCCTCCTTGTCTTTTATTGTAAATAAATTATTAGAAATGTTCCCAGCTCGTTTCCGTCCTTTCTTTATTTGGTCCAGCATGGTCCGGGTCTGAGTTCAGACGGGGTTTCATCCCCGATAATCCGTTAATCCCAGCCGGCACGGCTGCAACCGAATCGGAGTTGGTAGTCGGTAGTTGGAACTCTACCGCAGTCGGTAGAGTGACCCGGTTTGAGAAAGACGTGCGAGGCCGTGAATCCCGGTAGCCAAGACTGCGTGGTTATTTAGGTATATTGGGATCTAGACAATTAACCCGACGCCACGCGGTCAAGATATTGGGTTTCACGGTCGATTAATCGACCCGCCGGCTTCGGAGTTATCCGGAGCGACGGCCTATAATTCCGGGGAGACCGTGGGAGACGGCGTAAACTTCCCACCTGACAGTCGTTCTCGCCACCGACCCCGCCCACAACAATATATATATATATATATATATATATATTATATATATATATATAATTTATTACCTGAAAACACTTTTTTTTCTTTTCTTTATGTTCAGACATTTACTAAACCTGTTTTTCGATTTCATTGGTATTTTGTGACATATTACTGACAATTGGCATCCGAAGGGGCAACTCATTAATGTCCAGCAACTATTGGTGGCTGGCAGAGCAACTCAAGGTTAATGTCCTCTCCCTCTTCGATCGAAGGTCGATAGAAAAACATTTCCACTCGATCGTTTCCACCACTTAACTGATTTCAGTAATTGATGGTTCAGGTGATGATCATGTGAGCCTTCTTTTATTCCCTTTTATTCCCAATCTCTCCCAATCTCTCCCAGTCTCTCTCTCTCTCTCTCATCGTTTTCGTCCCGACACATGGAGGGAGCAGACATATTTCAACCACGGGGCCATAAACATGACACACAAAGAATAAGGCAACACAGACCGTGATGGATTCGAGCAATGATCTTCAATGATTGAGCGAATCATCGGCGTCAACAAAACCATGTCCATCCATCCATCCACTGAGACCACACTCTGTGCAGAGCATTGATGCTGCCTAAGCAGTCTCCTTGGCTATTGGACACAACCCTATCCTGCTGGGTTCTGTGATGTGCGATGATGCCTCCCCCATACCATCACACTTCCACCGCCGAACGACAAACACATGCGTCAGCGTAACGTTCCCCTTCCCGTCGATAAACGTGACAACATCCATCACTACTGTCAAGATGGAACCTCAACTCAACCGTAAAGGTGATAGCAACACAATCTTGTCTCCTGAACTTCAAACATTGTCAACACCAAGCTGTCGATGACATGGCAACACAATTGGATGTACTGCTGGTCATCGTGGTCCGATGTTATGTTCGCATAACCGATTCCTGACAGTTCTGGCACTGATTTGGTCACAAGCCAGGGATGCTGTGAGCTGTCATACTTGCTGTCTGGAAACGATTCCTGAGGTGCACCAACCGGATATGGTTGTCCTGGCGACGGAACGTCACACATGGTCGCCCGGAACGTGGACGGTCTCTGATGTTGGCCTGTTTGTTGATAACGTCTCCAGTGACTGTGTGGTATTCTGATGCACACCAAAATACCTCGCCACAATGTGGAGTGGTTCAGCAGGGCGGGCTGCATTTTGTTCTTTGGCCTGTGGAAATGACTCAGCCTGTGGTGAGGTGGAGCGGTTTAGTGAGGAGAGCTACGTTTCGTCCTTGGGCCTGTGGACGTGGCCCAGCCTGCAGTGAGGTGGAGTGGTTCTGTGGATTGGGCTGCGTTTAGCCCTTGGGGCTGCAATTGGAAAACCAACTCGGCTAGGTTTTCCCTCCTGGGTCAGCCCTGTGTGGGAGGGTACTGGCAGACAGAGTGTGAGGCTTAACAGAGAGGCTGAACAAGGATTGCATGTGGGAGACGAGGAGGATTGTGCAAGGAAGACGAGGAGGAGAGCGAAGGTTTCGAGGGTCTAACTGAGGGGCAGGAATTGAGTGTTAAAAGGAGTCGTGTGAGGGAAGAGCAAGTCGGGTGAGGGAGAAATGAATTCGGTGTGGAAAGGAGTCAATTGTTGAGGGTGAAAATGAGAACAAGGGGGGAGGCGAGCGGCAAAGGATGTGTGTGTGTGTGTGTGTGTGTGTTGTACATGATGGGACAGTAGGCTAGAGTAGTAGGTCCGGCAGGTCAACCAGGTAGCGCTGCTGATTGATGACCTGAACATCCCAAATTATGCAATATGGTACTAGTTCTGTCAGGCGGGCAGCGATTTAGAGCGAGTTCCAACTACGTAGTTTGAATGTGGGATCAACTGTAGGGGGGGGGGGAGAGTGGTCAAAGTGATAGAGATGATGCAGAGGAGTTTGGAAGTCCTCAATGATGGAGGTCCTCAATGCCGGACATGAAATCAGAGCCATATCCTAGACTATCGCGTGCTTTTGACATGGTCTGGTACCCTGCCCTGCTCACAAAACTCTCTTCCTATGGTATCCAAGGCAATCTCCACTCTGGCTCACAGACTTCCTCTCCTGTCGCAGTCACCGTGTGGCCCTAAATGGAGTTCTTTCATCCCCTCTTCCTGTCCAGGCTGGAGTTCCTCGAGGTAGCGTTCTGGGCCCTGTTCTTTTTCTGGTTTCTTCAATGATCTCTCCGACTCTCTGGAAAATCCTCTTTATCTCTTTGCTGATGACTCCACCCTCTGCAGTACCATCTGTCATCCCCCAGACTGGCAAGCAGCAGCTTCTTCGCTCACTGTAGATCTGGGTAAATCCACAAACTGGTCCAACACGTGGAACATGTCTTTCA
>CM068964.1:95684756-95697975 GCA_035128595.1 Eptatretus atami | reverse complement strand
CCTTCGTGAAGAGTAGGTGAGCTATCGCCGGCACCATGAGCAAAGGCTTGGGCCAAGCTTCCTCCGACCAACCCTCTGGGAATAATTGTGGCAGTTAAATAAGAATATTGCCTTTAATAGAAAAAATATAACATGATAATATTTTTTAAATGATAAATATGTAGGAAGCAAAGTTAGTTTAAAAATTATAAATCCCAAAATATAATTTGGAGGAGAAAATTAAATTAACAAGCTCGAATGAGCTAAGATCCTCGTCCTCTTAATGATGACGTCATAAAAACGAATATGACGTCATTGTGATGTATCAGGTTTGCGATAAATTATCTGTGCTAATGCCCGGCTTGATTCCCGCAAACAAAATTCAAACGGCTTGCCTAGTTTCAGAGATAATGGTATAGGCGATTTCCATTAGCGGCGATATTATGACGTCAACTTTTTTTCTAGGAAGAATTTCCAAAAATAGGAGATGATTACTGCCTGCGCGTGGGCTTTCTGCATATACATGGCAAGTTTCACGAAGATCCGATGAAAACTCGGGGTTGTGAAACAAAAAATGTCAAAAAATAGGAATGACGTCAAAAATTGATATGACGTCATAGTGATGTATCATATGTGCGGTAATTCATCTCTGCTAATGCCCTGTTCGATTCCCGCAAACAGAATTCAAAAAGCTTGCCTAGTTTCGGAGATAATTTTTTAGGCGATTTCCATTAGCGGAGATATTTTGACGTCACAACTTTTTTTCTTGGAGGAATTTTCAAAATCGGAGATGGTTACTGTCTGCGCAGGGTATTTTTACATATATATGCCAAGTTTCAGGAAGTTTCGATGAAAACTGTAGGCTGTGAAACAAAAAAGTCCACAAGAACAACAACGTGATGAAGACTTAGAGATCCTCCACGAGGATCTAAAAACAAGAAAAGGTATATTGAACAAACACCTGAGTTAAAAAGGTGACTCTTTAAGGAGGTTTAACAAAGAAAGAGGGGATCAGAGCGAATACAAACGGGAAAAGATAGCATTCTCCTTTATGTGGTCAGTTCACACAAAGTCAGACTCCAACCAGCAACACTACTGGGAATGAGAAAATATTACAAGCATTGGAAAAAGGTCTTCAAGGCGTGTCCTCGGCCAAGCACTGTTGCCAGCAGTTCTGCGATCAGCTAGCCATTCATGGTGAAAAGTGACCTTAAGTAACCTGCTGATTTAATTTGTACTCACAAGCGAACCCCACCTCCTCGTGGCACAGACTGGAAACTGGCTCTGTGGGGAACAAGGCTAACAGGGTTCTGGCCCCCCTGGGCGAACATATCTTCCAGGTCTTTGTGGATAAAACCGGGGATGTATCGGCATGGCCTCCGTTAAGCATCCTTAGGTGGCAGACGCACCAGCTGACTCCGCTTGTACAGACCTAGAGAGCCAGCCAAGGAGAAACTTATTCAAAAGAAACAAACGATATGAGAAATGGACAGACTCAAACAGATTTATGACCTGGAGTCGCCCCTGACTTTGAGGTATGGACTCTATCAAGAAGATTTTAAAAAGTGATCATAGCGGGACTCACCAAGGTTCTCTGGTTAGGAAGTTGAATCTTACGAATACACCTACATGTATGCAGGGTCATGATGACAATTTACATCGAGAAGGAGTCACGATTGTTAGTAACGAGAATGCAAAAAAACTTTTGTGACATGGTCGCCCATCAATCGCAGGTGATTAACAACCAGGTTTCAACGTCGATATGACTACCTGATAGTCATCCTGGGTTACGCCCCCACCAAGAGGAGAAAGAGGAGTTTTACACGATGCCACATTCCTGACTCGAGAACAGCCTACAACAGGATCTATTCGTCAGCCTTGGAAACTTCTACGCCGAGGTTGGTGCAGATGGAACTGGTTGTGCCGCAGGTCTTGGACTCCATGGTTCTGGAGAAAGAAATGACAATAGAGAACGACTCAAAGACCTACCTGTGCCTTGCCTTCAAACAATGAATCTGTAATTTCTATTTTCAAAAAAAATAGAACATTCACCGCTATACTTGGTACACCAATGATGGCAGAACAAGGAAGGGAATGGACCAAATCCTTGTTGATACTCAATGGACTGCAGTCTCGAATACAATGAGTATACGGTTGTGATGAGTTCGGCCGTACAGACCATCACCTATGGGAAGCTATAATAGGGTTCCGCTTATCGCGATAGAAGTGCGCATCACAACTTCATCATAACAAGAGACTTGGGGTAGAGAAACTACACTCCAAGGAAGTACAGGAATCATACTTCCAGGAATTAACTACTCGTCTCATCTTACTAGATGAAATCACCGGCGAAGTTAAATCAGACTGGCGCATAACAGAATCAACTGAAGCTGCAATTGGTGAATGATCAGAATGGATCCTCGATGGTATACTTGCTCAGAGAGGAATGCAGGAAGCCAGCTCCAGCCAAAGCAATTCTGCCCTGCCCTTCACCCAATCAAGAGTTCAACTGGGTCCCTCCCCACCGATACTGCATCTCAGCTCCAGAGATGGCAGGAATAGAGTGCTCAACTCTCTTCGATTCCCATCAATCCATCAGAGGAACTGATAGCCCTCGCTAGAGCATCAATATATCAGATGATGATACATGCATGGATCCCCCCACATGGGCAGGAGTAAAAAGTGCCACTCATAAGCTGAAGAATGGGAGGGCTCCAGGAATATGCGGAATCACAAAAGAGCTCTTTTAAAATGCATCACCCATGACGATTTACAGACTTCATGAGTTATTCTGTGTAACTTGGAATCACACAACTATCCATAATGAGTGGTGTCATGGCATCATATTCTATTTCTGGAAAGATAAGGGAGCTCAGACTGTGTGCAGTAATTATAGAGCTCTTCTTCTTGTCATGTCCTCGCACCACTTGCTTCAAAGCTTGGACACATGCCTCGGCACTTTCGTTGAAACTAAACAGGTCACTCAAGGTGCACTTTTGTTTGAGGATCCGGCAACGTAACAGGTGTGACATCGGCCGGGACTTCTCTCGGCAGTCACATATCGTCGGGTCGTTGCTGTATCCTCACTTATTTAGGGATGCCTTGCAGCGTCCTGCCCCAGTGCGCAGGCGGTTAAGACATCGCCATTCTTGACAGTTCTCGTTTGATTCTGCTACCATGCCTTCTGTGGGCTGCCTCTACAGTCAGACTGTCAAAATCACCTCTCAGGCTTTCGTGCCACATTTGGATCGTTGTGGAAGCAAGGTCCAAATCGAGTGGTTGTGTGGTGGCAAGGAAACTCCTTCTTGACTTTAGCCTGCTCCATGAGGGCATCTGATTGTATAGTCAACGTCGTTTATCTGTGCTTTGCTTAAGATGTCCCCTTCTTCTGGTAACCGCTCTCTAATAATTATAGAGGTATTACTCTGCTTTCAATTGGAGCCAAGATGTTTCTTTGGCTGGATACTCTTAAATAGAATCCAGGATAGACCAGATAGAAAATGGAGACAGAAACAGATCAACAGAACAAATCTTCTCTTTGTGCCAAGTAGCAGAAAAACACAGAATATGCTCAGCCAACTTTTGCAGAATACATCAATATCAAGAAAGCATTAACAGAGACTGCCTCTGGGTTCTTTTAGGAGCTGCTGGTACACTGCATAAGATTATCAGACTTATCTGGGTACTTCATACTCGTAATGAAAACTGTCTGAGCTGGAAGCGAATTATTAGTTTGCTTTATATTGTGATGGAGGTGTCTGTCAAGGAGATGAGACAACACCAACCTAGTTCCTTCCAGCTATTATGTTGTTGTAGTCGTCTAGTCGTGTCAGTTACCTGGTTAGAATCCGGCAGGTCACCTCAATGCAACCACAATGGTCAACCGGTTTGAAGACTCCTAGCAGGATCACGTGTCCACGAGTCACGATACTGTACTGACTGGGGTCTATAAGCCGACCGAGCGCAACACTAATTAGCACCATATGTCGTGTTCTAATTAGGCCAAGCAACCTGGAGGTGTGGGACACAGTTTGGGTGTTCAGTGCTCATAGCCGCTGCCAATAAACCTTCAACAAGCTTTCCTTAATTACCAGAGTGGGGACCACAACAACCTGAATTCACCCTGAGACCAGGTATACTTAATTAAGCAGTAATCAATGGTCACGGGGAAGAGAATGCAAGGACCAATCAACAAATAAATGATTCAAAAAACCCATACTCCTTAACCCACTTCCGATGATGCCAACGACAAAACAGAGATTCTTAATTACCATAACCATTAGCACCCAGAGACACACCACGAGAGAGAGACAATAGGGAATCCACAAGACAAGAAGAGTCCCTGGGCAAACCAGGCAGAGTTGTGCAAGAGACTGTTATTTGAATCCCTGGCAGGGAGGCATGCCGCGTGTAGGATCTTCTCGCTTGCCCGCTGGCTGAGGAGAGGAAAGGGCACTGCCTTGGCTCTGGTATGGCGTGGCTTTGGCTAACCGGGAGCGAGCAAGGGGCAAAGCTTCTCCTCTGAAGGTTCCAGAGAACTCTTTGCATCCTCCATCACTCTGCCATTTTATTCCCTCGGGATACTGCGACACCTCACATTGGGCACCGGCTCGGTCTGTGAGCTGGGCGTACCCATCCATGGCCCTTTCACCTTGGCGGCTGCCAACTCAGATGGTACCTGAAACTTCCCTTTTCCCCAAAGGTATCACCGCCAGGCCAAGTAAAACCTTTTATAGAACATTCAGACAGATTTACAGAGGGAAGTACATTAAAAATGGGGTCAAAAGGGTTGAGACACAGACATTAGGAGGGGGAGATGTCATCTATCTATTGCCTTAAGTGACACATATCTAATATCACAATTAATTATTTTACACATATGCTGAAACACTAAACAGTGTTAAACCCTTAGGAGCCATTTTCACGACATTACAACACAACATACACTCAGAAATGGAGGCAGGTTTTGTGGAGTCAAACTTGGAAATGGCAAGATCTTCATCAACATTGATTATGGTTCATGATGTCGTCTTTCTGGCGGAGAGAGTGGATATTATAATCTCAGCCGTAAAGGACTTCAGCAGACAAGCAGCCACCTTCGACCTGGAAGTTAGCTGACCCAAGATGAAAATCCAGTCGCTTAGTCATGATATCCTAGCACCCACAATAGTCACTGATGGTGCGCACTCTGTAAGTACAGTAACAGAGTCTGAATACCTCAGCTCCACAACAACAACTTCAGGAGAAACTATGCCAGAAGTGTGTCACTATGCTGCTCTCCCCCAGAATATGCTGCTGTCTCCTCACTTTCTACAAAATGGAAGTCTCCTGTGACCAAACGCATGAAGGTAAGACTGTATGGAGCTCTGATAGTCCAAATTTATTTGCTGTGGGTGCGGAACCTGGACAAGGCCAAAAAGTACTAATGCTCGCATAGATGGCTTTAACATTCTAGCTGTCAGGCATACCCTTAGAATACCTAGGCGGACTATAATCACCAACCGAGAGGTCCATGAAATATCTCGGGTTACATCTAGTGAATCGTGCACAGCTATCCTTGATTTGGACATCTTTACCGTCACTAAGGTAACGATGCTGCAGTTGCGTTGTTTACTAATGCCCCAAAACAGATGGAAGTGTCCTTGAGGTCACCTACGCACAAGGTGGGTGGAAGGATACTCTCGTATCACTCTTGCACTGTCTGGGTTTGACAATGGAGGTGTCTGCAAGAATGTCGTTGGACAGGAACATCTGGAGATATCTCTCTCATGTGTGTCTGTGTCTATTGCTACCCTGTGGCTGAGACATGCCTGACGATTATTGGAAAAAGAACATGCTTAAAAAATGGTACAGGACTGTACTGTACTCAGGTTTTGTTAGAATCAGACATTTTTCATGAACGAAAACATGGCAGAATTTTTGACCTTTACCTTTCATACATCCCCATCTCTTTCATCTATGTATACACGATACAAGGAAATCTCAACCTAGGAGAAGGCCAATAGGCCCATCATGGCTGTACCATATGCACCCCCCCCCCCCCCGCTCCCGCTACACCACCCTCGCTCCCAAACAACATTTCCTTACTAATTATTGCTCAATTGTATCTCATTCCTAGAACATTTTGAACACCCTTCTTATATCTTGTCAATGTCACTTCATTCTTTCTCTCCTCCCAAATTACCCTCTCCTCATTTTCCTCACCGACTATCTTCTCTTCCTGTTCTCCAAACTTCATCCACAATTTAACCCGCCACTCCCCCACTCAGCCCCCTGTCAGACATTTCCACACCCTTTGATGGCAATGCCACTTGTCTAGGACTGGCTCTTATCCATGGAGACGTTCACAACTTGTAATGCTCTGTCAAGTTTCCATCCCAATGCTCTGTCAAGAGTTTAGAAACTCCCCCACCAGCCCCCCCCAATAATTCACTTATTTTCCCTACATTGCTGTGATGTACCCATAAGAAAATATCTCACAAAATAATTATTAAATTTTAGTCATTGGACGTTGTGTCCTTCTCCTGTGGGGAACGCAATTCCAAATGAATACATACCTTGTGACAATACTGTTACCTCCAGCAAGGGAAACAAACGGAATGGAGTGCAGACAAGGACAACATGTCATGCATTGCATCCAGTTACCCCGCAGGCTAAAGAGCCATATTAGGACGAGCCTTGTAATGTCCTTGTCCATAGTGGTGACACCCTCCCTGTCTTCTCGGAACAAGCAAACATGACTGTACGCATACTCGAAGGCATGCTTCGGAAAAATTAGACTCAAAGACGCCAGTTTTCTACAAGGGGGGGTCTGTAGCAATCTAGGCTGCTCTGGTGCCAAACTATCCTACGCTCCGTTGCATTCTCTACTTCCATAAATCCACAAAAAGACATAAAATATTTTTGCAGGGTACCTTGGTGATGCCCAATGTTCATTTGCAGAGCATTTTCTCGTCTTTGCATATGTATGCTCTTGCATAGGCCTCATCAAAAACAAATAGGCCAACACAAAAAAGTTGGACCTGACTTGCAAACTTTTTGTTGGGGTAGTTTTAATTTTCAGTTTACAATGCACTGCTATTCTCTCTCTCTCTCTCGCCCCCTCTGACCCCAATCACCCAATTTTTCACCACCCACCCTCTTCCCATAGCCTCCAAGCATATCAGTACGAGAAGCCAATAAACCCCACATTGTTGATCTGTACTTTTTACATGCTCACTTGAGTTGTGCACAAAGTATGAAATAAAAATGCAGTTGTGCAAAAGGTCATTTTTAAACAAGGGATGAATATTGCGGTCTGTACACAAAACACGTGACTCGTTTTTGGCACTTTTTGACATGTGTATGCTGTCCCTCAGATGGACGTTAAAACTGGGTGTGCCATCTGTTAGTATCGGATGGAGGATGTAAGACATCCCACAGTGTCCTTCATGAAGAGTTGGCGAGCTATTGGCGAGCACCATGAACAAATTACAAATTCCTGTTTTAACCATCGTCGAACGTCGGGCCTAGCTCGCCGGTTCGTGAAAGGCTTGGGCTAAAACTTCCCCTGGCCAACCCCACAAGAATGTGGCATTAATTGTGGCCATTAAAGAAGAAAAAGAAGACAAAGTAACCTTTATTTGCTTTCTTGGATTTTCAGCGTCAGCACCATCAATAAGATCGAAAAATAGAAAAGAAAAAAAATCATGCACATAAAATTAAACAATAAGAAAAAGAGCAATCAGTGATTGCAAACCCTCACCAGGACTTCATTTGAGTGGTGTACTATTATAGGTTTTAGGGTAAATCCAATATGGCTGCCAAACCATGTGACCTATGATGTCATATGTGTGACCCTTTTGTTCCTCATGGATAAGCAGTCATATGTGTAGTAAAGTTTTGCCTCGATCTTTCCAGCCATTTCAGAGAAGATGATTTTTGGAAGGTTTTAAAAATAAAAAACATGGCTGCCGAATCACGTGACCGATGATGTCATCAAAAAAATTTGTGGACCATTTTATCCGAAGATGACCCTCAAAATTTTTTAGACTGATCGGATGTAGCGTTCGTTCTACATGTGCAATTATGATGTCATAACGAAGGCACCTATGATACCATAAAAATACCATACTCATTCCCCATGAGGAGTACTTGCTGTGTGCCACTTGTACACCCATGGCTTGGGAAACACTTGTGTGGTTTCGCCTCGATTTCTCCAGCCGTTCTGGAGAAGATTTTTTATAGGTTTTGGGGTAAATTCCATATGGCTGCCAAACCATGTGACCAATGACATCATATATGTGAACCTTTTGGTCCTCATGGACAGGCGGTCATACGTGGAAAGTTTCGCCTCGATCTGTTCAGCCACTTCAGAGAAAAAGATTTTTGAAGGGTTTTTTTTTTTTCTTAAACAATGTGGCTGCCAAATTACGTGACCGTTGATGCCATGGAATTTTTTTCTGTGGACCATTTTATCCCTCGATGACTTTCAAACATTTTCATACTGATTGGATGTGGCGTTCTACATATGCAATTATGACGTCATAACGATGGCACCTATGACGTCATTAAAAAATCACCCTCATTCCTCATGAGGAGCACTTGCCATGTGACAAGTTTCAGTTTTTTCCTTGGTGCAGTTTCAGATACAGAGGTCCAAATTTTTTCCATTTTTTCAATATGGCTGCCACAACACGTGGCCTATGACGTCATAATTATCATTAAAACATTCTACATGAGTAGTCGCACCAATGGTGACAATTTCGTCTCAATCCAACAAGCAGTTGCGGAGAAAAACACGAAAGTTCTGTGCGGACAAACAGACAGACAAACAGATAAACAGACAAACAAATGGACCCAAATGCAGTACCCTCTCCGAATCCTTCGGTGAGAGTAATAACTTGAGGAAGAGAGCAAAAATATATTCCATGGTATCAAAGTACATGCAAGTCAAAATAGACAAGAGTTCATGGAACACCTTATCCCCGCAGTCTTGAGAAACAAGGACGTGGGCGGGGTCTGTGAGCGGCATATTTGATTGTTCATGATGATGTAAAATGCCGTAATATTTTGTCCAAGTATTGCTAAATGGAAGGGTTTTTGAAATTGCCAAAAAGGCGATTTGTGTTCTGCAATGTTCAAGTCGATAATTATATTAAAATAGAGTATAGATTTTTAAAGGCCGTCTAAAATATTTCAGAAGCTTACTGCTGTTAATGCGGTGTCTTTTACACCACCTTATTTAACCCGTTACATTCGTTTTTCATGCCTGTTGTTTGTGTCCTTTATAACATCCTTAAAAACAGGAAGTGTCCTGTTTGGAATGATTTTACATCATTCCTTCCCAATTCCATAGCTAGGCAATGTGTGACATCATCGCCAGGCGCCGAAGGAAGGGAGTACTCAGTTTTTACTCTGTTTGTTTGTTGGGTGGTCGCTAGACTACCGTTTTTCTCAGGTTTTCCGTCTATCTGTATGTCTGTCTGTTTGTTTGTATGTAATGGAGAGCTCTGGAGGCCAGAGGAGTCAACCGATTTTGATGAAAATTGACTGGTAGGTTCATACCAGAATCTCGTTGTATGCTTTTGAGCACCATTGCTATGGACGCCACCGTTGCCTAGCAACGGGACTTTTAAATTTTTGAAAAAAATCCGCATTTTTTTTTTCCCAAAACAAAAAATCGGCTTCCGCGCTTTTATGCGCACTATAATCAACCTCTTTGTCAAAAATTTTCAGCCCGATCCATCAAAAACTATATGACTAGTATGCAATTATATAGCGACCACCCATGTCGCCTACCGGCTTGTTTGTTTGTTTTCTTGTTTGTCCTGCGATATCTCAGCCATCCTTTGAGCTAGGAAGCTAAATTTCGGGGACATAAGTGAAGACGTGCTTTGGCAAAAACATTATTATTTTTATATTAATCAATTAATTGATTAATTACTTAATTATTATCGAGTTATTAATTACTTATTTATTTTCTTTCTCATCTGGGCAATATCTCAGGCACCTTTTGAGCTTGAAAACTGATATTTGGACATGAAAGTGAACAAGTGATTTCGCCATAAAAGGTATTTTTGATTTATTGATGAATCAATTAAATCGATTAATTGTTCATTTTACAATGATTTACTTAATTTTCAAAAAGTTACAGGTTCGGATGAAACGGTGGTGGTTTTGGTATGCCATTAGCAAATTTATTAAGAAATTAATTATTTTACGATTATTCTTTATTTTAATTATGCAATTGATCAATTAATCAATCAATTATTGCACACTGCTCCCTCCGAATCCCGTCTCCATGTGCTGCACGGTGGCATCTCTGGGTGCCGAAGGTGCCCCGGCAATGTCGCATGCTGGAGGATTTAGGAAAATAATTCTCACTCGTCTCTGCACATGCGTGATTGGGATTAATTCAGAGCCAAAGTGCTGATAAACTATGGGTTCTTTTTCGGTGCATGTTCAAAATATAACATTCAATTTAAATGGAACTTCCATTTATAATCCCGGCACAAATTTCCAATGATGGGTGACAGGGAAAGTAGGACTCCACCCAACGCTTCGTGAAATATGTAATGTTTCCTACAATGAGTGCAGTTCTCAAACATTTACACCCCATTATGAAAGACAAATACAAGATTGATCTCACTTGGCACATTTGGTTGATTAAAATAAAGGGGGGGGGGGGAAACAAGTGTATTTCAGACTGCAATCTCTGCTCAACTGTCATTAGAACCATTCACTGCGGTCTCATTTGTGTAAAAACAACAACAAAATGTAAATTAGTCTTTTTTACATAATAAACAAGTCTTTTTTTAAACTTTTAATTGTAGGAACATTTTGATGCAAGACAGTTTGAAAAACACAGAGCTGACCAAAAGAAAAAGCTGAGGTGTAATGTAGTCCCAACAATACAATATTCGCCCTCTCACTTGATCAAGTATTGTTATTTTTATTCAGATAATAAATAGATCAAAGTTGTTGGTCCTCCTCCTCCTCCTCCTCCTCCTCCCCCTCCTTTGTATGCAGCACAAGGCTGTGAGTAGCATCATTGGCTGAGGGCACGGCTGTGCCACTGATGCTGTGCCCCTATACCAGAACACTGGTACTTATTTTGCCGACCTCGGAAGGATGACAGACTGAGTTAACCCCATCTGTTGTTCATAGTATTAATTCAACGAAAAAAGGGGCTCAAACTCAGGACCATAAGACCCCAAGCCAACCACCCTAACCAGTAAGCCAACACCAGTTTTGAAGTTGTTCCTCATCCACCAATACAACTGGAAAGGTATGAACACATTCTCCTCCTTGGGTCAGAATGGAAATACAATCACGCACACACTGCCCCCACACACATTGGACACAAAATGGCTTCCAATTCTTCATTGTCACAACTCTATATATGGCTCTGGTAAGACATTCTCCTTCACAAGCAACTTAAAGGTGTTGTCTACAACACCAAGGTGGCAAACCTGTAGGATCTTCGTTCTCGGATCACAGCTGCATGTGCACTGGTGGACACAAACGTATTGAGCCGAACAAGGCAAGAACTCCTGTACCGCCTTGATGTCCTGTGTGCGACAAACGGAGCCCACATTGAAGTGTATTGATGTTGTGCACAAAACTTTATCAGTTTCTGTGTCATATAAACCAATGGGTATCATTATATATTTTGTGGTTCTAAATATATCCAGAACCAAAGTTGTCTGAGTCTTTTTGGAACATCCTGTAGTGTACTTTTCATCGGTGCCAACGTTGTGGTGTGTGTGTGTGTGTGTGTGTGTGTGTGTGTGTGCCTCCTCCATAACTCCAAAATCAAGAAACCTAGCAACCACAAATTTTTCAACCACACTAAGGGAACTCCAAGGGAGTGCATGAATAAAAATTGGATGTTTGGGTTCATTTAAACACCCCTTTTTCATATAATTAATGACTTACCTTCACAAAAGGCTTATCCTTGGTGAGCCCAACTTCGCCTCGCAGGGGTGTTAGCCACCATTTTGATTTGGCCTATTCAAACTTGCCTTGCCTTGGAAACATGATTGGAGAAACAAGTGTTTCCTAAGAAGATTGAGGTAAGTCAGTAAGTGCTGTGTTTGTATTGTTACGAATTCTGGCCCGCCTGGCGTGCGATCGGCCACGTACCTGTAATGGCAGCCGCGTCGCCCACCGGACGGACAATTCAGTCATGACCCTCCTGGAACTACAGCCAGGAGCCAGTCACGGGTGGGGGTTTAACCTCACCACAACCCAGTCCGCATTCTAACCTGCGCGAAATAGGGTGAATCGCCGAATGTCGATATACCTAAATACCACGCGGGTAACCTACCGAGGGGTGCACCACGCCGCAGGTCGGCTTAGGACACGAACCGCGTTAAGCGGTTATTCCATGCTACAGGGATAACGAGTGGTGTTATCGCCGACCTCGACGGTTCAGATTCTTCTTTACTCGGGTGTTCAAACCCACTACTCATTCACGATGCAAGATGGCACTTTCAATGTGGTGAAAGGAGGACGCGACGAACGGGATAACGTTGCACACAAGGACATTTATTATAAAGCACATATTGCACACCACAACACAAGCAAGGAATCATGCACGTATTTACAAGCAGACAAATAAAAAGCAATAAACGACTACAATGAGAATGTACATGCACTTAACAGTTGTTACTTAACAGGACACGGCGCCACAGCATGCATACAAAACAACAGGAAAACCCTCCCATAGCAGGGAGGTAGACGGGTTCGTAAACCTTTATGGTCGTAGGGCCGTGGATGACCGAAAAGGCCCGCGAGACGTGCTGGTTACCTGCCCCCTCGAGGTGTGAACGGTGGGCAGGTCGCGACGCCTTGTTCATGGCAGCTAGCGTAGCCGCGCCTGCTCTCGGGCCTTTCGATGATGTGGTCGGTGAGTTCTCCCGGCGTCCCTCGCCAGACGCGCAGATTCGCACCACACAGCCGGCAGGGCTGCGCTCCCGTCTGCGTCTCCGAGGCGTCGCCCGGACTCGCCACCGGCCCGCGCCTTCACCGACACGGGTCGCCCAACGCCAAGACGAGAGAGCCCGACCTCGACCACCAAGAGAGAGCTGAAGATGAAGCGAGAGGATGACGTCCACCAAGAGAGCGAGTAGAATCCAACACGACCCCGACAGAGAGAGTGAGCCTGGCGCGCGGTCCGCCTTATACAGCGCGGGGCTCCGCCCTTCGCTCCTCCCCGTTTTCGGCTCCACCTTCCTTCGAGAAGGTTCCCGAAAAG
>CM068964.1:95668525-95684726 GCA_035128595.1 Eptatretus atami | reverse complement strand
CCACCAATCGGCGGCGAGCTGCCCTCCCCCTTTCCTTCACACCAAGCGTGGGGAAAATAGGCGGGAAAAACCCCACAGGCCTCACAAGAGCTTTTGTTCTGCCAATCCTTCTCGGACAGTTTCCGCCACGGAAACCGTCTTACCGTGGTCCGTGGAGGATGGCGTTCGCAAGCGGGCGTAGCAGAGAGAGAGATAAAATTTGATCCGTGTCAGCCAGGCAAAGTTGGTATGCCAAGTCAACTGGCGCAAGAGCGCAGAATGAGAGGTGTGTATAAAAAATTAAGTGAACTGAGCTTTGTGTCAGTTTTCGTATTACACTTCCAGGACGGGAGGGCGCCATAACCGCTGGCGGTTATGGCGCTCCCGTCTGAAGGGTCAAGTCATATGGAAAGAACGAAGATGGTTTTGACTTTTAAACCCGCTTATGGACGGGTGATTGCTATAACCGCTATAGCATAGCGTTATACGCCCTCTACCGTCCTGGCATCTATAGAGTCCTACGTACTTTTTTTCGTTTTGGGGTTTTATGAATCTTGTACTCTGTTAATTCTGGTCATATTTTTTTAATTCATCCTGAGGAGCTCTCCGAACATGGCTGGGCTTTGCTGACTGGTAAATTTTGAGCTCGATTTCTAGGATTGTGGTTTCGTGGATACACAGGTTTCCTAGATTCAGGCAGATCTTGTCAGTCAAGAAATAGATTAGTCGTCGTAGTATGGGACTTGTGGTATTATAGCCAGCCTCAGTTATTTTGGGTGTTTATTCCAGCATCCAGAATGCACAACTTGTAGAGCGACTTTCTTTTCCGAGCAAGCTCAAATTTGAAGTCGAAACTCATTACTTTTTGTGTAAGAAGGAAAATGCCGTTCATATCGCGCCGCAGCGTATGCTCCGCATAGCAGAATTAACGCTGGCCTGGATGCAATGGCGGCTGCTCGCAGTTTTGGCCAGAACTCCTTTATATACGGCACTGCCCCAATCAGTCGTCGTTTACGAGCGCGAAGGTGAACGGCCTGTTGGTTGTTTCGGCAAGCGGTTTTAAAAGTTTTTTGTTTTTTTTGCATGTACGGGCAGTACTAGTCTAGTCTATAATTCAGCGTGTGGTGTGTGTGTGTGTGTGTGTGTGTGTGTGTGTGTGTGTTGTGTTGTGGTGTGTGTGTGTGTGTCTGGCGACCCGCTGTTCTCGACACACTGGTCGATCTAATTTAAACTTGCCAGGTTATTGTGGGACCTGAGTAATGTGCTTTTCAAGGTTTGTTATTAATCTGACAAGTGGTTCCCAGTTATGGCCATTTATTTTCACCAACCAATGACAGGAACGGTGCTATGACGTCACGATTTGACATCACAATTATTATTATTATTTTGCACGATTGAGCGTCACAATTCTTCTTCTTTTTTTTTTTTGTTCAGTAACGGGCACGCAACGGTACGGGCATGCAAGTTACGTCATGCCATACAGGCACGCCCGTAGGTCGTCATCAATCAGATCCTTCAAAATCTGTTGTTGTTGCAAAATCCTGTGATTGGGTGTAGGGGCATGCACTACAAAGCAAACTACAAAATTGTGATGGGTGTACGGGATTACCAGTACTGGCACGCACCATACGGGCACGCGAGAGCGAAGGAACGGCCTGTCGGTTGTTACTCTTGGCACACGGTTTTTTGAAAGTTTTTTTTGTTTTGTTTGTGTTTTTGCACGTACGGCCACACACTACGGCCGTACATTCTATTAAATTGAAGTTTATACTTGAGTGGTATCATGTTCTAATGAACTCTCTAGTTTTTTTAGTAATGCTTCATTAATCATGGGCTGTGGCAGGATGTCTCGGTATAATGAATCTCTAAGCTCTCTAGCTGGGTTCGATACGACAGCTATAAACGGTCCATTCGGTTGGTTTTCACAAGCAGGGTGATTGATTCATCAATGTGTGGGTGTGCATCCATCGTTTTCAGCGGATGGATGTTACGCCGACTTCATCTGTCAGCATTAGTTGGTGTTAAACTGGTAAATGACTAATGAATGAGTGTGAGTGTGAGTGTGAGTGTGAGTGTGAGTGTGAGTGTGCTTTTCCCCATTTAATGCAAATACTTTTCTTATAAATGCACAGTTTGTTTGCTGTGTTGCACCTGTGCTCCCTTTCCGACTTACCCCAAGGGCCTTCGTTCCAGTTCTCACGAGGTATACGAAATGTATCACAGTTAACACTCGGCGTCTTGGCTCCCAGGCTGATTTTACAAACAAATATTCGGCAGCAAAGAGTTTGTGACGCGAAAGTGATTCGGCAATATTTTGTGTCCCTCGGGCAGGACAAAGTGTTCGGCTGCCCACTGGTTCCCTCGGTGGAGTCCAGCTGTGTCCCTGCTATTATATACATATGGCCACTCTCACCCAGCCAGCTCCACTGTCGCAGGCAGGAGTGCCAACGCAGCACCTTTATAAACTCAAACGACCTGAAGGATTTGATTAGCCATAATTATGTGCGGTACGTTCGACCCTGATGGATCCACCATTCGAACCTGTGCGCCTCGAGGCAGGTAGAGGCCAAGGTAGTGGTGATCGAGCTGGCATGTAACTAATTACTCGTCTAAGGGGGTATAGATACGTGAAACAACGAGAAAGATTCTATGAAATCAATTCATTTCACTTTGCTTTAGGTGGATGTATGTCACATGATCTATAGAAAGTGTAAGGGAGAGGTTACATCTGACTGAATTGGTCAAAGATCAATCAAATCGAGCTGATATTTGTATATGCCTTTACCTGGCATTATTAGTTGTGGACGTTAGTCCCCCCCTCCAGTGTCCTTCGTGAAGAGTAGGTGACTATCGCGGCACATGAGCAAAGGCTTGGGCCAAGCTTCTCGACCAACCTCTGGGAAAATTGTGGCAGTTAATAAGATATTGCCCTTTAATAGAAAAAAATATACATGATAATTTTTTTATGATAAATATGTAGGAAGCAAAGTTAGTTTAAAAATTATAAATCTCCAAAAATATAATTTGGAAGGAGAAAATTCAATTAACAAGCTCGAATGAGCTAAGATCCTCGTCTCTTAATGATGACGTCATAAAAACGAATATGACGTCATTGGTGATGTTCAGGTTTGGCGATAAATTATCTGTGGCTATGCAGGCTTGATTCCGCAATACAAATTCAAACGGCTTTGCCTAGTTTCAGAGATAATGGTATAGGCGATTTCCATTTAGCGGCGATATGATGAGTCAACTTTTTTTTCTAGGAAGAATTTCAAAAATAGGAGATGAATTTGCTGCCGGCGTGGGCTTTCTGTATATACATGGCAAGTTTCACGAGATCGATGCAAACTCGGGTTGGTGAACAAAAAAATGTCAAAAAATAGGATGAACGTCAAACAATTGATATGAGTATAGAGTATGTATCATATGGTGCGGAATTCATCTCTGCTAATGCCTGTTCGATTCCGCAAACAGAATTCAAAAAAGCTTGCCTAGTTTCGGAGATAATTTTTTAGGCGATTTCCATTAGCGGAGATATTTTTGACGGTAAACTTTTTTTCTTGGAGGAATTTTTCAAAAATGGAGATGGTTAATGTCTGCGCAGGGTATTTTTACATATATATGCAAGTTTCAGGATTTGTGAAACTGTAGGCTGTGAAACAAAAAAGTCACAAGAACAAAGTGATGAAGACTTAGAGATCCTCCACGAGGAATCTAAAAACAAGGAAAAGGTATATTGAACAACACCTGAGTTAAAAGGTGACTCTTTTAGGAGGTTTAACAAAGAAAGAGGGGATCAGAGCGAATTCAACGGGAAAAGAATAGCATCTCCCTTTATGTGGTCCAGTTCACACAAAGTCAGATCCAACCAGCAACACTAGCTGGAATGAGAAAATATTACAAGCATTGGAAAAAGGTTTCAAGCGTGTCCTCAGGCCAGCACTGTTGGCAGAGTTCTGGATCAGCTTAGCCATTCATGGTGAAAAGTGACCCTTAAAGTAACCTGTGATTTAATTTTTGTACTCCAAGCGACCCCACCTCCTCGTGGCACAGACTGGAACTGGCTTGTGGGGACAAGGCTAACAGGGTTCTTGGCCCCCTGGGCGAACATATCTTCCGGTATTTGTGGATAAAACGGGATGTATTGGACTGGGCCTCCGTTAAGCATCTAGGTGGCGAGACGCCAGCTGACTCCGTTTAACAACTAGAGAGCCAGCAGGAGAAAAACTATTCAAAGAACAAGATATTGAGAAATGGAACAGACTTCAACAGATTTATGACCTGGAGTCGCCCCTGATTTGAGGTTATGGACTCTATCAAGAAGATTTTAAAAAGTGATCATAGCGGGACTCAAAGGTTCTCTTGGTTAGGAATTTGAATCTTACGAATCTAACCTACATGTATGCAGGGTCATGATGAAATTTACATCGAGAAGGAGTCACGATTGTTAAGTAACGAGAATGCAAAAAACTTTTGTGACATTGGTCGCCCATCAATGAGGTGATTAACAACCGGTTCAACGTCGATATGACTACATGATAGTCATCCTGGGTACGGCCCCCACCAAGGAGAAAGAGGAGTTTTACACGATGCACATTCCTGACTCGAGAACAGCGTTCTACAAACGGATCTTTCGTCAGCCCTTGGGAAAACTTTCTACGCCGAGGTGGTGCAGATGGACTGGTTGTGCGCAGGTCTTGGAACTCCATGGTTCTGGGAAAAGAAATGACAATAGAGAAAGACTAAAGACCTACCTGTGCTTGCCTTAAACAATGATCTGTAATTTCTATTTTAAAAAAATAGAACATTCACACGCTTAACTTGGTACACCAAGAGGAGAACAAGGGAATGGACAAATCTTGTTGATCAACTCATGGACTGCAGTCTCGAATACAATGAGTATACGGTTGTGATGAGTTCGGCCGTACAGACCATACATATGGGAAGCTTATAATAGGGTTCCGCTTATCGCGATAGAAGTGGAATCACAACTTCATCATAAAAGAGACTTGGGGTAGAGAAACTACATCAAGGAAAGTACAGAATCATACTTCAGGAAATTAACTACTTGTCCTCGTCTTACTAGAATGAAATCCACCGGCGAAGTTAAATCAGACTGGGCATAACAGAGATCAATGAAGCTGCAATTGGTGATGATCAGATGGAATCCTCGATGGTATACTTGCTCCGAGAGGAATGCAGGAGCCAGCCTCCAGCCAAAGCAATTCTGCATGCCTTACCAATCATGAGTTTCAACTGGGTCCTCCCACGATACTGCATTCAGCCTCCAGAGATGGAAGGAATAGAGTGCTCACTCTCTTCGATTCCATCATCCATCAGAGGAACTGATAGCCCTCGCTACAGTTATAATATATCAGATGATGATACATGCATGGATCCCCACATGGGCAGGAGTAAAAAGTGCGACTCATAAGCTGAGAATGGGAGGGCTCTCAAGGCATATGCGGAATCACAAAGGTCTTTAAAATGCATCACCATGACGATGACGACTTCAATGAGTTATTACCTGTGTAACTTGGATCAAAACTATCCATAATGAATGGTGTCATGGTATCATATTCTATTTCTGGAAAGATAAGGGAGTCAGACTGTGTGCAGTAATTATCGAGTTTCTTCTTGTCATGTCTCGAGCACCACTTGCTTCAAAGCTTGGACACAGAATGCTCGACTTTCGTTGAAACTAACAGTCTCAGGTGCACTTTTTGTTTGAGGATCCGGCAACGTAACAGGTGTGACTCCGGCCGGGACTTCTCTCGCAGTCACATATCGTCGGGTCGTTGCCTGTATCCTCACTAATTTAGGATGCCTTGCAGCGTCCTGCCCCAGTGGCAGGCGATTAGACATGATTCTTGACAGTTCTGTTTTGATTCTGCTACAGGGGGGGATGCTTCCTGTGGGCTGCCTCTACAGTCAGACTGTCACATCATCTCCGCTTTCGTGCCACATTTGGATGTTGGTTGGAAGCAAGGTCAAATGAGTGGTTGTGTGGTGGAAGGAAACTCCTTCTGACTTTAGCCTGCTCATGAGGGCATCTGATTGTATAGTCAACGCGTTTATCTGTGTTTGCTTTAAGATGTCCCCTTCTTCTGGTAACCGCTCTCTAATAATTATTAGGGTATTATCTGCTTTCAATTGGAGCAAAGATGTTTCTTTGGCTGATACTCTTAAATAGAATCCAGGATAGACAAATGAAATGGAGACAGAAAACAGATCAACGAACAATTTCTCTTTGTGCAAGTAGCAGAAAACACAGAATATGCTTCAGCCAACTTTTGCAGAATAACATCAATTCAAGAAAGCATTAACAGAGACTGCCTCTGTTTTTTAGGAGCTGCTGGTACACTGCATAAGAATTATCAGACTTATCTGGGTACTTCATACTGTAAATGAAACTGTCTGAGTTGGAAGCGAATTATAGTTTGCTTATATTGTGATGGAGGTGTCTGGCAAGGAGTGAGACAACACCAACCTGTCCTTCAGCTATTATGTTGTTTGTAGTCGTCAGTCGTGTCAGTTCCTGGTTAGAATCGGCGGTCAACCTCACTAGCACCACATGGTCCAAAACCGGTTTGAAAATCCTAGAGGAATAACGTGTCCACGAGTCACGATACTGTACTTGACTGGGGTCTATAAGCCGACCGAGCCGCAACACTTAATATAGCACCATATGTGTGTTCTAATGGCCAAGCAACCTGGAGGTGTGGGACACAGTTTGGTGTTCAGTGCTCTAGCGCTGCCAATAAACTTAACAAGCTTTTCCTTATTACCAGAAGTGGGGACCAAAAACTTGAATTCACCTGAGACAGGTATACCTAATTAAGCAGTAATCATGGGTCACGGGGAGAGAAGCAAGGACCATCAACAAAATAATGGTTAAAAAAACCCATACTCTTACCCACTTCCGATGTGCACGACAAAACAGAGATTCTTTAATTACATACCATTAGCACCCGAGACACACACGAGAGAGAGACAATAGGGATCCACAAGACAAGAGAGTCCTGGGCAACAGGCGAGTTGTGCAAGAGACTGTTTATTTGAATCTGGAGGGAAGGCATGCGCGTGTAGGATCTTCCCGTGCCGCTGGCTGAGGAGAGGAAGGGCACTGCTTGGCTCTGGTTGGGTGGCTTTGCTAACCGGGAGCGAGCAGGGCAACTTCTCTCTGAAGTTCCAGAGACTCTTGCATCCTCCATCCTCTGCATTTAATTTCCTCGGGATACTGCGACACCTCACATTGGGGCACCGGCTCGGTTGTGAGCTGGGCGTACCCATCCATGGCCTTTTCAGCTCGCGGCCGCCAACTCAGATGGTACTGAACTTTTCCCTTTTCCACCAAAGGTATCACGCAGGCAAGTAAACTTTTATAGAACATTCAACAGATTTAGAGGGAAGTAACATTAAAAATGGGGTCAAAAGGGTTGAGACCAGACCATTGGAGGGGGAGATGTCACATATGCTGAAACACTAAAAGTGTTAACACCAAGGAGCATTTTTCACGACATTACAACACAGCATACACTCAAGAAATGGAGGCAGGTGTGTGGAGTCAAACTTGGAAATGGAAGATCTTCATCAACATTGATTATGCTTCATGATGTCGTCTTTCTGAATGGAGAGAGGGATATTTTATTCAGCTGTAAAGGAACTTCAGCAGACACGCAGCACCTTCGACCTTGGAAGTTTATGCTGCCCAAGGATGAAAATCAGTCGCTTAGTCATGATACTCCTAAGCACCTACAATAGTCAACTGATGGTGCGCACTTGTAAGTAACAGTACAGAGTCTGAATACTCAGCCCACAATAACAACTTCAAGGAGAAACTATGCCAAAGTGTGTCGTATGCTGCTCTTCCCCAGAATATGCTGCTGTCTCCTACTTCTATCAAAATGGAAGTCTCCTGTGACCAAACGCATGGAGGTATGACTGTTGGGAGCTCTGATAGTTCAAATTTATTTGCTGTGGTGCGGAAACCTGACAAGACCAAAAAGTATAAACGCTCGCATAGATGGTTAACATTCTAGCTTCAGGCATACCTTAGAATACTAGGCGGACTATAATCACAATCCGAGAGGTCATGAAATATCTCGGGTTACATCTAGTGAAATATGCACAGCTTCTGATTTGGACATCTTTACATCACTAAGGTAACGATGCTGCAGTTGCGTTGTTTTTCTAATGCCCCCAAAACGATGGAAGTGTCTTGAGGTCACTACGCACAAGGTGGGGTGGAGGATACTCTCCGATCACTCTTGGCCTGTCTGGGTTTGACAAATGGAGGTGTCTGCAAGAATGTCGTTGGAGGAACTGGAGATATCTGTCTCTGTTGTGTCTGTGTCTATTGCTTTAACCCCTGTGGGCTGAGACATGCCTGACGATTAATTGGAAAAAGTAAATGCTTAAAAAATGGTACAGGACTGTACTGTACTACAGTTTTTTGTTAGATCCATGACATTTTTCATGAAACGAAACATGGCAGAATTTTTGACCTTTACCTTTCAATACTCCCATTCTCTTTCATCTATGTTACACGATACAAGGAAATCTCAACCTAGTTGAGAAGGCCAATATGCCCATCATGCTGACATAATTGCACCCCCCCCCCGCTCCCCGCTACACCACCTCGTCCCAAACACATTTCTTACCGAATTATTGCTCATTGTATCTCATTCCTAGTAAATTTTGAACACCTTTTAATATCTTGTAATGTCTTCATTTTTTTCTCTCTCCCCAATTACCCTCCTATTTTCCTCACGACTATTTTCTCTTCTGTTCTCCAAACTTCATCCAGATTTAACCCCGCACTCCCCCAACTCAGCCTCCTGTCAGACATTTCCACACCCTTTGATGGAAGCGACTTGTCTAGGACTGGCTCTTATCCATGGAGACGTTACAACTTGTAATGCTCTGTCCAAGTTTCATCCCAATGCTCTGTCAAGAGTTTGAAACTCCCCCACCAGCTCCCTTCTTCCCCACTAATTCACTTATTTTCCTACATTGCTGTGGATGTTTCCATAAGGAAAAAATATCCCCCTCACAAATAATTATTAAATTTTAGTCATTGTACGTTGTGTCCTTCTATTGTGGGGAACGCAATTCCAAATGAACATACCTGTGACAATACTGTTTACTCAGCAAGGGAAACAAATGCAATGGGAGTGCGACAAGGAAACAATGTCATGCATTGCATCCAGTTTACCCCGCGGCTAAAGAGCCCTATAGGACGAGCTTGTAATGTCCTTGTCATAGTGTTTTGTGAACCTCCTGTTTCCTCGGAATCAAAGCACATGACTGTACGCATATCGAGGCAGCTTCGGAAAATTGACTCGAAGACGCAGTTTTCTACAAGGGGGGGTCTGTAGCAATTAGGCTGCTCTGGTGCAAACTATCCTACGCTCCGTTGCCATTTCTACTTCATAATCCACAAAAAAAGACATAAAACCATTTTTGCAGGGTACTTGGTGATGCCAATGTTATCTTGCAAGAGCATTTTTCTCGTCTTTGCATATGTATGCTCTTGCATAGGCCTCATCAAAAACATAGGCCAACACAAACAAGTTGGACCTGACTTGCAAATTTTTTGTTGGGGTAGTTTTTAATTTTCCAGTTTACAATGCACTGCTATTCTTCTCTCTCTCTCGCCCTCTGACCCAATCACCCAATTTTTTCACCACCACCCTTCCATAGCCTCCAGCTATCAGTACGCGAGCCAATAAACCACATGTTGATCTGTATTTTTACATGCTCTTGAGTGTGCACAAAGTTGAAATAAAATGCAGTTGTGCAAAAGGTATTTTTTAAACAAGGGAATGAATATTTTCGGTCTGTTTACACAAACACGTGCTCGTTTTTTGGCACTTTTTTGACTGTGTAATGCTGTCCTCAGATGGACGTTAAAACTGGGTGTGCCATTGTTGTATCAGATGGAAGGATGTAAGACATCCACAGTGTCCTTCATGAAGAGTTTGGGACGAGCTATTGGCGAGCACCATGAACAAATTAAATTCCTGTTTTAACTAATCGTCGAACGTCGGGCTAGCTCGCGGTTCGTGAAGGCTTGGGCTAAAATTCCCCTGGCCAACCCACAAGAATGTGGCATTAATTGTGGCCATTAAGAAGAAAAGAAGACAAAGTCTTTATTTGCTTTCTTGGATTTTCACGTCAGCTACCAATCATAAGATCGAAAAATAGCAAAGAAAAAAATCATGCACATAAATTAAACAATAAGAAAAGAAGCAATTCAGTGATTGCAACTCCCAGATCATTTTGAGTGGTGTCTATTATAGGTTTTAGGGTAAATCAAATATGGTGCCAATACCATGTGACCTATGATGTCATATGTGTGACCCTTTTGTTCCTCATGGATAAGCCCAGTCATATGTGTAGTAAAGTTTTGCCTCGATCTTTCCAGCCATTTTCAGAGAAGATGATTTTTGGAAGGTTTAAAAATAAAAACCTGGCTGCGATCACGCTGACGATGATGTCAATACAAAAATTTGTGGACATTTTATCCGAAGATTGACCTCAAAATTTTTAGACTGATCGGTGTAGCGTTCGTTCTAATGTGCAATTAATGATGTATAAGAGGCACTATGATACATAAAAATACGCATACTCATTCCCATGAGGAGTACTTGCTGTGTGCCACTTGTACACCCATGGCTTGGAAACACTTGTGTGGTTTCGCATCGATTTCTCCAGCGTTTCTGGAGAAGATTTTTTTATAGGTTTTGGGGCAAATTCCATATGGCTTGCAAATCCATGTGACCATGACATCATTATGTGAATTTTGGTCCTCATGGACAGGCGGTCATAGTGGGAAAGTTTACCTGATCTGTTTTCAGGCACTTAGAAAAAGATTTTTGAAGGGTTTTTTTTTTTCTTAACATGTGGCTGCAATTGTGACGTGAATGCCATGGATAATTTTTTTCTGTGGACCATTTTTATCTCGATGACTTTTCAACATTTTCATACTGATTGGATGTGGCGTTTCATATGGCAATTATGACGTATAACGATGGCACATATGACGTCATTAAAAATCAACCCTCATTCCTCATGAGGAGCATTGCCCATGTGACAAGTTTTCAGTTTTTTCCTTGGTGCAAGTTTCAAGATACAGAGTCCAATTTTTTTTCCATTTTTTCAATATGGCTGCCACAACAACGTGGCCTATGACGTTCAATAATTATTCATTAAACATTCTACATGAGTATCGCACCAATGGTGACAATTTGTCTCATCCAACAAGCCAGTTGCGGGAAAAACACGAAATTCACTGTGCGGAAAACAACGACAAAACAGATAAACAGACAAACAAATGACCAAATGCAGTACCCTCTCCGAATCTTCGGTGAGAGTAAATAACTTGTGAAGGAAGGAGCAAAATATATTCCATGGTATCAAAGACATGCAAGTCAAAATAGAAAGAGTCATGGAACACTTATCCCCAGTCTTGAGAAAAGGTGGCGGGGTTGTGAGCGGCATTTTGATTGTTCATGATGATGTAACATGCGATTTTTGTCCAAAGTAATTGCTAAATGGAAGGGTTTTTGAAATTGCCAAAAAGGCGATTTGTGTTCTGAATGTTCAGTCGATAATTATATTAAAATAAAGTATAGATTTTTAAAGGCTGTCTAAAATATTTCAGAAGCTTCTGCCTGTTAATGCGGTGTCTTTTTACCCCACTTATTTAACCGTTACAATTCGTTTTCATGCTGTTTGTTTGTGTCCTTTTACATCTTAAAAACAGGAAGTGGTCCTGTTTGGAATGATTTTACATCATTCCTTCCAATTCCATAAGCTTAGGCAATTGTGGACATCATCGCCAGGCGCCGAGGAAAGGGAGTCTCAGTTTTACTCTGTTTGTTGGTTGGGTGGTCGTAGACTCCGTTTTTCTTCAGTTTTCGTCTATCTGTATGTCTGTCTGTTTGTTTGGTATGTAATGGAGAGCTCTGGAGGCCAGAGGAGTCAACGATTTTGATGAAAATTGACTGTAGGTTTCATCCAGATTCGTTGTATGCTTTGAGCACCATTGCTATGGACGCCCCGTTGCTAGGCACGGGACTATTTAAATTTTGAAAAAATCCGCATTTTTTTTTTCCAAAAAAAAAATCGGCTTCCGCGCTTATTTATGGCACTATATCCCTCTTTGTCCAAAAATTTTCAGCCGCCGATCATCAAAAACTAATGATAGTAAAGCCAATTATAAAGCGACACCCATGTCCGCCTACGGCTTTGTTTGTTTGTTTTCCTTGTTTGTCTGCGATATCTTTCAGCCATCCTTTGAGTAGGAAGCTAATTTCGGGACATAAGTCGCGAACGACGCCGGTGCCATTGGCAAAAAACATTATTATTTTATTTTTTTATTAATACATTAAATATGATTAAATATATAATAATTAAATTATCAAGAAAAGTTATTATTACTTATTTTATTTTCTTTTCTCATCTGGGCAATTACTCTACAGGACAACTTTAAGAGCTGAAAAATGATATTTGGACATAGAAAGTGAACAAAGTGATTTTCGCATAAAAGGTATTCTTTGATTTATTGATGAATCAATTAAATTCGATTAATTTGTTCAATAATTTAACAATGATTTACTTAAATTATTCCAAAAAGTTACAGGTTGGATGAACGGTGAGTGGTTTCTGGTAATGCATACAAATTTATTAAGAAAATTAATTATTTTTCGATATATTCTTCTTTTTTAATTAATGCATTGATCAATTAATCAAATCAATTATTGACACTTGCTCCCTCCGAATCCGTTCATGTGCTGCACGGTGGATCTCTGGGTGCGAAGGTGCCCACGGCAAAGTCGCATTCTGGAGGATTTAGAGGAAAATATTCTCACTCCGTCTTGAATGCTGTTGGGATTAATTTCAGAGCACACGATGCAGAACATAAACTATGAGTTTCGTTTCCCGCACTGCATTGTTTCCGATTCGTGTTTTCAAATATAACATTTCAATTTAAATGGAACTTCATTTATAATCCCCCGACACAACTCTTCATACATGATGGGTGACAGGGAAAGTAGGATCCCACCACCAACGCTTCGTGAAATATTAATGTTTTCCCTACAATGAGGTGCAGTTCTCAACATTCCCCCATTATGAAAGACAAATACAAGATTGATCTATTGGCACATTTGGTTTGATTAAATAACAAGGGGGGGCGGGGAAACAAGAATGTATTATCAGACTGACAATCATCTGCTCAACCTGTCATTTTAGAAATCACGCTGCCGGTCTCATTGTGCGCAAAAACCAAACAACAAATGTAAATTAGTTTCTTTTTTACCATAATAACAAGTAACTTTTTTAACTTATTTAATATGTAGGAACATTTTGATGCAAGAACAGTTTGAAAACACAGAGCTGACCAAAAGAAAAAAGCTGAGGTGGTAAATGTAGTCCAACAATACAATAATTCGCCCTCTCACTTGATAAGTTTGTTATTTTTATTCAGATAATAATAGAATCAAAGTGTTGTTCATCCTCTCTCTCCTCCTCCTCCCCTCCTTTTATGCAGCCAAGCTTGTGAGTAAGCATCATTGGCCTTGAGGGGCACGGCTGTGCCAATGATGCTTGTGCCCCTATACAGAAACTGGTAATACAACTCATATCTATTGACGACTCAGGAAGGATGAAGAACTGAGTTAACCCATCTGTTGTTCATAGTATTAATTCAACGAAAAGCAAGGGGCTCCAAAATCAGGAACATAAGACACCAGCCACAACCCTAAACAGTAAAGCAACACACAGATTTTTGAAGTTGTTCATCATCCCACATATAGAAGGACAAATATGAACATTATCTCCTTACGGGTTTCAAATGGAAATAACCAATACACCAACACAACTGCAACCAACAACCAAATTAGGACACAAATGAGAAATTTCCAATTCACTTCATTGGATCAAACATCTTATATATGGCTCTGGCAAGACTTATCCTTCACAAAGCACTTAAAGGTGTTGTATAACAACACAGGCTGGGCATAGTAAGGATTTCCGTTCCACCCGGATCACAGCTGCAATTGCCTGGTGACAAAACGTATTGAGCGAACAAGGAAGAACTCCTGTACCAGATAGAATGTCCTGTGTGCGACACGGATTAGAGATGATATATAGATGTTGTGGCACAAAACTTTATCAGTTTCCTGTGTCATATAAACACCAATGGGTATCATTATATTTATTGTGTTCTAAATATATCCAGAACAAAGTTGTTGGTTTTTTGGGAACATCCTGTAGATGTACTTTTCATCGGTGCCAACGTTGTGTGTGTGTGTGTGTGTGTGTGTGTGTGTGTGTGTGTGTGTGTGTGTGTGTGTGTGTGTGTGTGTGTGGTGCTCCTCCATAACTCCAAATCAAGAAACCTAGCAACCAAAATTTTTCAACACATAGGGACTCCAAGGGAGTGCATGAATAAAAATTGGATGTTTTGGGTTTCATTTAACACCCTTTTTATATAATTATGACTTACCTTACAAAGGCTTATCTTGGTGAGCCAACTTCGCCTCGCAGGGGTGTTAGCCACATTCTTGATTTGGCTATTCAAACTTGCCTTGCTTGGAACATGAATGAGAAACAAGTGTTTCTAAGAAGATTGAGGTAGTCAGTAAGTGCTGTGTTTTGTATTGTTACGAATTCTGGACCGCTGGCGTGCGATCGGCACGTCCCTGTATGGCAGCGCGTCGCCCACCGGACGGACAATTCGTCAATGACCCCCTGGGAACTAGCCAGGAGCCAGTCACGGGTGGGGTTTTAACCTCAAACCCAGTCCGCATTCTACTGCGCGATAGGGGTGAATCGCGAATGTCCGATTACTATACCACAGCGGGTAACCTACCGAGGGGTTGCCCAGCCGCAGGTCGGCTTAGGACGAACCGCTTAAGGGTTAGTTTCCATGCTACAGGGATAACGGTGGTTGGTTATCGCAGACTCGACGGTTCCAGTTCTTTTTACTTCGGGTGTTAAACCCACTAATCATTCCACATGCAAGATGGACTTTTCAATGTGGGAAAGGAGGACGCGAGAACGGGATACGTTACACACAGGACATTTATTATAAAGCACATATTGCAACACAACAACACAAGCAAGGAATATGCCGTATTTACAAGCAGGGACAAATAAAAAGCATAAACCGACTACAATGAAGAATGTCATGCACTTAACAGTTGTTACTTAAAGGACCGGCGCCAGCATGCATACCAAACAACAGGAAACCCTCCCATAGGCAGGGAGGTAGACGGGGTTCGATTTAGGTGTAGGCCGTGGAAATGACGAAAAGGCCCGGAGGACCGTGCTGGTTTCTGCCCCTCGAGGTGTGAACGGTGGGCAGGTGCGAGCTTGTTCCCATGGCAGTAGCGTAGCGGCCTGCTCCGGGCTTTGCGATGATGTGGTCGGTGAGTTCTCTCCGGCGTCCCTCGCCAACCGCAGATTCGCACCACACAGCCGGCAGGGCTGGGCTCCCGTCTGCGTCTCCGGGCGTCGCCCGGACTCCACCGGCCGCCTTCACCGCAGGTCGCCCAACGCCAGAGACGAGAGAGCCCGACCTCGACCACCAAGAGAGAGTTGAAGATGAAGCGAGAGGATGACGTCCCCAAGAGAGCGCGTAAGAATCACCGACCCGACAGAGAGAGTGAGCTGGGCGCGCGGTCCGCTTAATATCGCGCGGGCCCGCTTCGTCCTCCCGTTTTCGGCTCACTCTTCGATGAGGTTCCGAAAGGGGCGTTCCTCACCCGACCGCCTCACGCTGTGTCCACCAATCGGCGGCGAGCTGCCTCCCTTTCTTCACCCAAGGTGGGGAAAATAGGCGGGAAAAAACCACAGGCTCACAAGAGCTTTTTGGTTCTGCATCCTTTCTCGGAACAGTTTCCGCACGGAAACCGTCTTACGTGGTCGTGAGGATGGCGTTCGCAAAGGGGCGAGTGGCGAAGATGGTGTGAGCGTGGTGGGGGTGTTGTGGGTAGTTGGTGGCCGGTTTTGTTTGCGTGGAGGTTTTGTTTGCAATGGTGGCTCAAAATAGATAGATAAGAAAAACGGCTATCTCCAAGAGTACGAGCCCGGTGAAACACGAAGAATTACTTTTAAACAAGGTGGGGACTATCTGCACATAAACTTAGCGTCATAATTGATCTAAGGACTTTATGGTGTTATTGCGAATTTCCACAGCCGTAACTACCCT
>CM068964.1:95623456-95638063 GCA_035128595.1 Eptatretus atami | reverse complement strand
GCCGATCACAGTGAGATCACATTCCCACGGAAATCAAATTTTCACAAATATCCATGAGGACTCCGCGGATGAAGAAAATGTCGAAATCCGTCACTGAAGCTTTTTAACGTTGATCAAAAAAAGAAAATATAGCATTGGACCAATCAGAGTTCGGCGTAGTACCTCGCTGTGCATTTCTGACAAGCTGCTTGGATCACGGCGAGCTTGATTGGTCAAAGTAGTTGGAGAGCGAGCCCGCATAACCTTGAGACAGTGGATAATACCAGGATGAAAGGCCGACTGCGTCGTTTTGATTGGTTTGAAACGTCGGAGGAACGGAAGGAATTCTTCTCCCGGATCCACTTGCAACACAACAGTAGTCTGGTTTCATAACCCGAATCACTGTCCACTGCCGTCATTAATAATAATATTTTTCATCCTTATTTTAATTTGTCCGATTTTCTTTTTTTGCATTCAACGTTAAAAAGCTTTGATACGCGATTTCGACATTTTCTTCATCCGCGGATCTCATCGATATTGTGAAAATTGATTTCCGTAGTGGTATGTCATTCTCACTGTGAATCGGCGTCAATGTTTTAACATCATTCTATTTGCACGCCCCTGGCCTGCCCACGGATAGTATCGAACAATATTCATTCCTTCGTTCTGTTATATTATAGGTGCTTATCACAATAATAACAAGATTTATACATTTCATATTAAGTTCGCTTTTAATTGTTTATTTCACTGAAAAAGCATAAATTGAATATTTTAAGCTGAAAGTGTAACTCAATTTGCTTCACCACACGCGCTCTATATGAAGATTTCGACTGTTTTTTTTTATCTTTCCTTTTTATATTGTCTCTAACCCTTTTCGTCTCTGTCCGCTAACCTATGATGTCACGTCGCTAATCCCAACCCTATGTTCCTTCTGAGGGGAATAAGGGAGAGCTACGCGTCGTCCGAGGCCAATTAAGCTCAGAATGGCTCCTCAGATCTCAGCGATCTTCTTTGCACGGTGATCAGCGGCCTCTCGGAGCGAAGGGATGAGATGGTTGCGGAGGGGTACTACTTCCCTATCTATCCTAAAAGTTTATTAAATCCTGAACTGCCCGGGGCTTTCACAACCGCCTCTCACTTAATCTTTGGTTCTACAACAAAGATTTCATTCGCTTGTGTTGTGTCCTCACAATTGGGCTGCCTCCCAATTTTCATATCGTGCCCTTGCACGATCTCATGGTGGGCCGCGTGGCTCCTTGGGAGGAACTAACCCTGCCAGATTCTCAACATGCACCCCGGGCCCTGTGACTGTCTCGAGCTACCGACAGATCCTAATCTGGGGAGTGCCCTCCTTGGCTACTCCCCTCGAGTCACTGTGCAGGTGGCGCACGGGCCCCTTTCCCGGGGCACGTGCCGAACTGCCCACGGCATTGGCGCTACGGCCCGTTCATGCGGGCCGCACACGGGCCCACTACGCTATCCGGCCTCTTGGGCCCTTGCCTACCGCGCGACTAGTTGGTGCCTGGGGTGCCCACTAAGCGATACACCGTTTGCAACCACAGCTCCCAGCCTCACAGGACTCCTGTCACCCTCCAAACGCGTTTCGAGCTATTCGCACAAACAGAAAACGACCCGCATTTTGGTCATTTGCTAACCAGCTAACTAACATTACTCTGAACCCGGGGTCCTTGAGTGATCACTCCTCCCCCAATCATCATACGCACATGCATACGAATTCGCCTTCCATTCACACAGACTCGCTGGCCTACTTCACTCATTGGTTCCATCCATGTTCTCGACTCAATCGCTTGGAATACGCCAATTCTCTTTCCTTTTCTGCTATCTGCTCTTGCCCCTCGTTTTTCCTTCTTTCCTTCTTCCTTCCCTTCTCACAAATCCTAAATACCTTGTTGCTCCTCGTTCATCCCTTAAACCTTAGCACATATCTTTTACTCTAGTAGTAAGCTACGTCCCCTAACATTCAATGCCTGTCCGTGTCTCCTGAAATCATTTTCCCACTCTCTACAATCTAAACTGACATCACTAATATACCATCTCCACGGGCCAATGATTGTCCTGCCCATTGAGGCCGGTTAACTAAGCTAACTCCCCTAGCTAGTGGTGTCCTGTGCCAAGCAAGGGGGTTCTTCCTACTCCCTGCCAGGAATGCCTGTTTACCGAAATGGTGAGGCTTGCTTTTCTCTTTTTTTTATGTGCACCAGCGGGCATATTCGCAAACCGGCTCCGTTCCTCGTGACGGTCAATGGCAGCTGTTCGAGCTTCGCGCTCCTCGTCTTCTGTCGACGTAAATCGGCAGGATTTCCCCTTCTGCCGATTCCAAGCATTCGGTGCAGCCCGACGACTACTGCGCATCCAAGCAGCTCGTGTTTCGCATGGGGTCCACGCGAGCATGTCTTCTGCTCGCTGTAACCCGTGCGCGGAATCGCCCCGTGACGTCACCGCACCCCAAACCGCCGGTTGTCGTGCAGCCGGGGCACACATAACGCTACGGAAAACGCTTCGCTGCGCTCTGCGAACAGAAGCGCGGGCAGCCACTCGGAGCTCTACACAACCGTGAGAACCGTCGATCAAATTCCAGCATTTCAGCTTACCTCTGTCCCGTATCCGCGGGAATCGGCTTGTATTCCACCCGCGGCGTTTCCGGAACGGAATTTCACTTGCGCAGGCGGCACGTGCGGCTCAGTGCGTAAGCACAGATCGGACCCCGCGGCGCGCTGCTGTGCGAATGCTGGCACGGTCTCAAACGATACGGCCGCTACGACGGCCCTTGTTCCGTCGTCTGGCGCGTCTTGTCGCCATTCAGACGCATGCACTCGCATGGCCATAGAGCTTCACCACTCGATGGGCACTTCGACACTTCGGATGCGTTTTCTCGCATAGCAACCGATTCCTTTCATACCGCGACCTCACAACGCGGTTCCTCTACACCGGCTTTCACCCAGTAATTGCGCGTTCAAACACGCATTCGCCTTCTCGTAACTACACACCCGGGGCAATCACGCTGGGATTCGCGCTACTACCAACAAGTGCTCCGGGGTCTCTCACACCCCCCAAAGCCTCCGCGTGTTCGTTCACAGATTAGCCCCCGCTAACTCGCAAAGCTCGAGCGGAATCACCTCTATCGCGAATCCGCTTCAGAGCATATTCCTCCCTCGTTCCTGAAGGAGGAATCCTGCTGCTCGCACAGGTCACGACACATTTCGTGCCCCCTCCTCATTGTCGCTAATCCATGTTGTGTGTGTTCGTCTTTCAACCCCGTCCAATTCACTCTCTATCTCCGCGTGTCTCATGTTCCGTTGTCTTTGTTTTCCTCTGTATTTATTTTATTATTTCCCTCGTTTCTACGTGTTCGTATCCCAGTCACCATTAATTTTCCCTCGCTGTCTGGTCGCTTTGTCCGTCATCAGATTCCGGCCACCGTCTCAACTTTCAGTGACAGGGCGTCTACTCGTCACCTTCTTAAAAAACTCCCTTAATTTCTCGCGTCTCCATCGAGGGACGACACATCCACACAACCCTGTCGGTTCGGAGTCTTCCGCACGTGGCGCGGCATTCTGCATCATCAGTCCGCGCTTCGTCGCGCGCAATTCGCCATTATGCTCTTTTGTTGCTGGTAATAAACGCATTCGTGTTACGAGCCGTTTGAGGACCCGCCCCACCGTATTTCTGTTTCCTTCGTTCGGGGCCTTTCCTGGGAGGGCTGTTTTTTTGGTAGAGGAGGGTCGCTGGTTGTGGCGATTGAGAGGTTGTTGAGTTGTTCTTTATTTGAAAATAAAGATAGAAAGAATACGGTGAACTCAAGATGCACAGCCCGGCACACGAATAATCATGTTATACTTGGGGGGAATTAACCTGGAACACAACTTACGAAATAACTGAACTTGGGAACTAGGTGTTTTCTGTGAATTTCCAAAACCGTAACAATATTGTTGTTTTATTTTCTCTCAAAACATTGTGCTGTTATTTTTTTTCTTCTTTATGACGAGGCTTATGGAGTGGTTGTACATATCACGTGTAAGAAACGGATAAGGAGGGAAAGAGCATTGCACGTTGAGATTAATTACATTAGGACAATGAGAAAACTATGCTTGGTGTTGTCTTAATGGTTAGGGTGGGGGAGCTTCGATCGTAGGGTCTGGATCAAATGCTGTTGGCTGTGAATTAATACGAGGTGGGTTGACTCAGCGTCAGTCTTTCTGAGTGCAGCAAAATGAGTTCCAGCTTGCCTGGATGAGTTGAGCTTTTTGAGTAATCCTGAATTAAGTGGTGGCGCCAGGGATTGTGCCCTAATAGCCAGGGCGACCTGCTTTGGCAGCACGTTGTTCTGTACAATGTAGAGTTGGTCGCAGGAATTATGCATGAGGAAACTCGAAAGCACTCGGTGGACGCGCATACCTCTGCCCAGGCTTGAAGAGTTTACGTTTTTGTTTATCCCACTGATATGATGGGATCTGGGTCTGGACCTGAACCAAAAATCTAACACGGCTCTGCTTTCTTGTCACCCCAAACCCATGCACCGAGTTTGTCATAAATCATCCACAACTTTTTGAGAATTATGTTAATGTGTGGTGTATTTAAGCCTTAGCGTATTGATTATGACCAGTGTGGAATAAGCTCGTTCTAGCCGCCAGTTCCCGTGCCTGTCATAGGTTTAGTCGAGCTCAACGATCTGGTTGCATTACGTAATAAAACTGGCGAGAGGATGGGATTTTTTTTTTTACGCGTGAAGTATATTGAACTAAGCTGAGGCTGCTGTGCAAGTCCGAGCTTCGTTGTAGCTTGGCTGAACGGCCAAGACAAGTGTGGGCTGGAGCGTTGAAGGTGTGGAACTCAGACTTGGTGAGCGCATTTGTGTTGTGTCCGAAGTATAATGGCAGCTATATCGGACATCGGCCGATTTGATGAAGGGCGGGAGATGGCAAGCATATTCGAAGAGGCTGGAGCAGTATTTTCTGAGGTGAATGGATGCTGGTGAAAGACAGGGGAGTATTTCTTAGCATGGTTGCGAAGCAAATGTATGGCTACTGATTAACTGCATCAGACAAATGATGCACAGCATTATGGGGAATTGTGAAATTCTCCCTTAGGATCGTTTATGCCCAGACCAGCATAATTGCACAGCATTTTGATTTAACAACGTGATCAACATTGACGGAGAATGCGATCTGATGATTTTGTCGCCGAGGTGAAAGGTTGTTCAGCACTGCGACTTTGGTGACAATCTAGAGATGCGCATTAGAGACAGCTCGTCTGTGATTGACGAGTGAGAGTATCAGAGTGGCCTTTGTCGGAAAGTGAGTTAAGTTCCAGGAGCTGTTGAAACTCGCAATTGCCTGGAAAATGCTGCAATAAAGACCTGTGGAGTTAGGAATAAGGGAAGGACCCGAAGGTCAAAGATGACTTCTAAGCAAGTCCACACTTCCGGTCGTCTGGGTGCCGCAGAATGATGGAAGATTACAGGGGGTCTTGGTTCTGATGCGGAAGGACAACACCACCCTGATAGCTTTGGTTATTTACCGGGCAGAGAGTTTTATAAAACTGTCCACTTGAAGGGTCATGCTGCAGAGATGCCGGAAGCCTGGTAAGAAACAAGGACACAAATGTCATACTGTGAGTACGTAGCTCAGCAGTAACTGGTGACAGGAAGACTCACTGTAATCTAACATTGGGAACTCAACCACATCAACAAGTGGATGTCATACGGATTCCCTGAATGGTGAGAGGAAGAAATCTGCGTTAGAGATTGGACACTGGCTCGGCAGTCTCTCCGTCTTTATTATGGCAGTACTTTTAAACTGTACAAACATCTGAGACTAAAGAAACTAAGCGTACTTCGTACTTTTTACTGTGAGCAATTAAAACAAAAGGCAAGCTTTGTGTGTGCTGGGTACATGTACATGCAGCAATCCTATGTACTGGATTTGTATGGTTGTGGGACACTCAGGGCCTCAGCCTTGTTGGGATAGAGAACTGGCTGGCGGGAGATGAAGCTCATGTTGGACACTTGTCAAGTCAATAACATGTCATCGACATTTCTGGATGACTGATGCTCTTAATTGAAGACAATTGCTCACCAGTACTCTTGAAGGTCTTCAAGGTTAGTAATTGGAACTCTGGAGAGGCACTAGAGCATAGGTTGAAGCCTTGAAGACAGAACACTAAACCGGTGTTTCACAAGGCTAGCCAGTCTCATATGCATTACGTTCAATAGACGCTGAGCTTGACGAGTATGGAACGGAGGTTTATCTCAAGGTGATGGAGTGAATGTGCTCACGTCGTCCCCTAATCATGTTAGTGAAATGAGATATTAGCTTTGTGGGGATTTCAAGGTATCGATAAATTCCTTACTTCAGAGTGGAATCAATGCCCCCCCATATGTGAAGGACTACTGGACAGCATTGGCAGAGGAAGAAGTTTCCAACCAAGCTTATATTCAGATGGAATGCAGAAGGACGCCAAGATAGGTTCTAAACAACCAATAACACAGGGTTGTAACCGTACACAGACTGTTGGTTTAAGGGTTGCATAGCCCCGTGACAAGTGCGGCAAGTATCCATGGATCGGGTATTTGGCAGGAATATCCGAAAGGTGCAATGTCTCACGATGATATGATATCAACATGGGAATCTCAGTTTGGAGAACATTTGCGAATTTTTGGGATGTTTCTGCATAGGCTAACCAGCCAACTTCGGGTAACCCGACAATGTAGTTTTCTCGAGCGAAAAGGAACCTATTGCGGCGCATGGAATCAGCTGCGAAGGGTTGTATAGACATACCGACAAAGTATAGGTGTGGCGGAGCACCAAGCCTAAAGATGTCCCCCAACTTCACTCTTTCTTGGGTTGGTAAACTATTATCGATCGTTTTCTTCCAATTTGTCATCACTATCTCCATCCGTTCACCAGCGACTACAGAAGGAGCCTGGAATGGACAAAGCTTGCGAATAAGGCATTTCGAGAGGTAAAAACGTTGATCGCGTTCTGATCAGTACTTTCACATATGACGAAGACCTCTAGTTGCCAGTGATGGTCACCATATTGTTGGGCTCTAGGGGAGTGTAGCTCTATCATGGAAGATGGTGAAGGACCACCAATAGCCTTTGCGTCCAGGTATTACCTCAATCAAGAAAAATACTTCACAGATAAGATAGGAGGCATGGCTACTGATCTTGGGAGTAAAAAAAAATCACCATTACGTTTTTGGTCAGCAAGATTATCCCTGTCACAGGATCCACAAACACCTGCTATCCATCCCCACTTCAAAAGATACAATGTGACAGCCGCACGTTCTGCGACGAATGCATTGTTGTTTTTTAGTGGAACTGCTGTACCATTGAATACAAGAGTACGAATGATCACGGTAAATGCAAGATGCTCCGTCACGGCTTCCACTTGAATATCCAGCATCTGCAGAGGATGATATTGATATGCAGGTTGAAATGTGTTCACAGTACAGATTGCATTACATTCCAGTCACAGTGATGAGATCAGAGAAAGTGAATGTGAGTGGAGTGTCTCGGTGTAGAAGAGTCCTGTCTACTCAGGAGTTGTCTCCAGAGCGAAACGATTCAACGTTCTACAACCGGAAGGATGGAACTGTTCAGCCCTTGTGGCGTCTGTTGTGGGGCACACGCATAATTGTAACCCAATGATTTCTTATGGAGTCTGCAAAGATTTTCTTGACAGATCCACTCGCGCCCATAGAATTGGATGCGTTAAACCTGATAATCAGAAAGGGTAAAAAAGTGTGGATTAGTAAATTCCTAGCTCAACCATTTCCGTGCTTGTCCTGGTTAGTTCGAGCTCCACTTAATCCTATTGTATAGACGTAACAATATGTATCTGTTTTTGGTCCCATCCTCTCAATGGTGAACTGAATCATGTTTAAAATTCAGGTCTCCCGGATCTGGATCTTCACCAATGTAATCAACTTCTTCCTTGTCAAACTCAACTGCCACGCAAAATTTCGCCTCAATCTGTCATAAATTTCTGAATGTCTGCCCAGCAACAGAGCGTGAGACGTGGTGAACGTAATCTCCATCAACAGAGTATGATTGATTGACTTTGGTTCAATTCGGTACACTTGACAAAGTCTCTCTCCATCCATCCATGCGACCATACTCTGTGCAGAGCGTTGGTTGCCTAAGCAGTCTCGCTGGGCAATTTGGTGCAAACCTGGATGGTCACCACTCGCGGATCAGAAGCTGGCAGCTATTTTTCGACTTCAGAGATGACAGGTGAGTCAACCCACTGGTTTAATTCAACACAAACAGAATTGAAGCTTTGGACCTAGGATCCAAGGCAGACCATGCATGAAGCAAACAAGTCATATAGAAAGCTCTATGCACATGTCTGTCTATGCAAATTCGTGGCCATATTATACTCGGTCATTTGTCGTTCATGGCAGCTCACGGATGTGGCCAGATTAGTTTCTTGACGGGGCATGGTGGTGCCGCAATGCATGCCCTGTGGTTTAAGAGCAGGGAGCATTTTTTAATTGTTCAGGATTTTTTCCGAAAATAGCTTGCGTAACCTTTGAGATGGAGAACCGTGGGATTCGTCTGCCTGCGAAAGCACTGGATGACTGCTTAGAGCTTGGACGCGATTCAAACACCAGCTGGACAGCTCAGGGCAAGTGCTCAACTGTACCATCTAGAGTCCAGAAGGTGCTCTCATGTCAAGATTGTAACATGATGAACATATAACGAGCATGAAGTGGATTCCATCTATCGATAAGGTAAGTGAATGAGGTTAAATCATTGAATGGTTTAGCAATGATTTGTGCATAACTCGTCATTGCTGATAAGGTAGCAATCTTACAAACATCATGAGATTTTATTAACTCCAACAAGAAAAACTAGAGTTAAAACAGTAAAGATATTAGTTCTGTTAAAGGAAACTTCAGATGCAATACAATAGAGCATCCATGAGTCGGCAAATGGTTGCCAATTAGGGTATTTGTCTGTGCCATTCTTTATAAATGTGAGCATAAAGGAAGGAAGCAGCACGTCCGTTCTAAAGACTTTGGGATGATCGTCAGAGTGGTTTTGTACCCACCAACCACACAGACTCAGAAGCAGACATTCGACACATTACCCACCGTGTATGGTCAAAAGGATAATTGATAAGCAATGATTGTGAAACTCCCAAACTCAAGAATCACAGACTCACCTCCACTCACTTCGTCTCTTTTTTTTCTGCCGTGAATCACTCACAATTTTCTTCAATTCTTCTTCGCTACGTCTTTCAAGACGACTGTGCTATCACTTCTATCCAGATCGTCCCCAATCAAATAAAAACAAACATCATTTTTCTATCCACCATACAACACCCACCACGCCAATGCCTGGTGTTCGCTTGTGGGTCAGGAGTGGCTTGCTTAGTTTAGGGTCCTGAGTAAGCCCTAGTTGGGGCTGAAGTTACCCTAGGTGGGGTTGACTCAAGTCCCTGTCATCCCTTGAGTTGGTGAAAATGAAGAGTACTATTGTACTGGTGAAGGGGCACAGCATTGTGCATAGGCCATGATTCGGAGAAATGAATAGCTGCATGGCAGGCCAAGCTGCCGTATGCGAAGAACAGAACAGAATCAGAACCCAACACGCCGAATCAAAAAGTTTCGCAAATTTCCAGTTTTCCTCCTGACTGTTTTCCTGTAATTGTATTCCATGCTTATGCCAGTCTAATCTCGCTACCTCACGTTCCACATCCTTATTTTGTCAAGTGTCCCTTCTATTTTTTCCTTCAAACCTGCTGTTTGGTGTTTCTCTCTCTCTCTCTTCTCTCTGCTCTCTCTCTCGTTCTCCTCTCTCTCTCTCTCTCTCATCTCCTTCTTCACACCTTACCTCTCTCTCTCTTCTACACCTCTCAACCTTCTTCTCTCTCTCTCTCTCCACACATCTCCAACCTTCTCTCCTTCTCCTTCTCACAACCTCTCACAAACCTTCTCTCTCTTCTCACACCTCTCTGCTCTCTTCTCTCTCTCTCTCTCTCTTTCTTCTCCTCTCTCTCTCTCACAGCTCTCATCCTCTCTTTCTCTCTCACGACCTCTCACACTCTCTCTCTCTCTCTCACATCTCACCCTCTCTCTCTCTTTCACACCTTCACACCTTTCTCTCTCTCTTCTCTATCTACTGTTCCTTTTTTGTTCTGTTGCATCCATGTGTTCAGTGTATCTAGTCTTCCATGAGCTTGACTATATAAAGAAAATCATTTAAAAGCAGTACGAAAGCGAAACAGCTCAGATTGTCATAAAATGCAAAAGAGTAGTTAAGTTATTGTCTATAGTCATTGGTTTCAAACTTAACCTGAATCATGGATATGATTTGGAGGACAGTTCAACGAACTTGCATAGGTTGAATGGTGTGGGCGTATCTTAACGTCGAATGGTCTTAATAATATCGAAAAGAAGCAGTTTTAATGAGGGATGAATAGGAGGACACGGGGAAGTGTAAGTCAATAAGGATAACGAATGCATCGGAAATCAATAACAATGGATATAATATAGATTCATCCACAGTCAAATCATGCTCAGATCGAGACCCGGTGGCATGGTGGATGTGCAGAAGAATAAGAAGAAAAAAAACTATAGTGTGGTTCTCAGCTTCTTTGTTTCATTGGTCGGGTATGAAGCTTTTTCACATGATTTCTTTGAAAAATTTTGAGATTTTTGTTTCTGTTGGCACCATCCAGGGAGCATGGCTATCAAATATATTTTACCTTGGAAGTATTAAACAATCAGTTTGGCTCTTTGTTAGGACTGGTATACTCTTTGGTCTCTGAGAAAGAAGTGATTGGCCTACATTTTGTTCTTATCAAAGAGCCCCCTGCACTGAAGGCGTTAATTCAGAAGACTTAAATATTTTTCTTATGCTATACGCATAAAAACCTGTTTGATGTGTAAATTCGTCGCCAGGGCACCAAGCGCGGTGATTTATGTGTCACTTTGAAGTGGATGGCTGGGAAAGACACTAATTCATTTTAGTTTAGTCGACCACTCAAACAACAGGGTAAAGTGGATTTTTCATCACTCGCCGCCTTCGACTCAAACGCAATGACTTATGATGGGTTCATGGTACGGGCATCAGAGAGCTTCATGGTTTGCTGTCGTGGATGTTAAAATAGGTATGGATGGCTCCAATTAAATCAGTGGGGTAACTTTAAAGCAAGTTTCAAGGATTGGATAGAAAGTAAGGTCAAACAAGAATGAGTATCCTTCTATGATAGTTAATGATGTTGTGCCGCGGGTGGTGGCCGGCCCAGGTTAACCCCCCCCCGACCTCAATTGTGGTGACGCCGTTTACAGCAGTCTCGGATGGCCCGAGCGCGTTCCTTATTAAAAGTTGGCGACACATTGATCCTCGAGATGATCGACTTGTGCGGGAGGGAGCATGGGGGAAATGGCAAGGGTACCGGACCGGGGGGGGGGGGGGGGGTTATACCGAACCACACTACAATACAAAAATACGCATCTTAAAAGGAACACATATAATAAGTAGACAAATTATTACAAGTGACAATAAATTCAAAAGGTAATGATAATGGAGTAAATAAATCCTACAGTTCAATTAGCCCTCTATCGACACGGACTCAAATACAGACAAGGGAAAAAAAAAAGCAAAGAAACCTTCCTTTAACTTCTTGAAACTGATTTGGGCCAGAGCTGGTTTTGTGGACTCTGGAATGAGGCGCTTCCACCAACACTTTTGCAGACGCGAGAAAAATTAGGCCGTGACTATCTCTCGTAGCAGGACAAACATAAGCCAGGCCTCCATGTGAGCGGCACTCAACACAAGGCTCAGAGCCCCAGTGCAGCCATTCGTGCATAGATGATCGTGCCTCGACCTGACCCTATGAATATACTGGGGCTCGGGGTCCGATTCTCACTATCAAAGAGCCAAAGCCGCGTCTTGATTAGTGCGTGCGCTCACCTGAACTCCATCCCGTCTACTGAGTCTGTGCCTCTCACTGACTGAAGCGTCGCTCGACCACCGTTCCTCCTCCGGGGCGTGGCCTTGCGTCACCTAACAGGGAAGGTCAGGGCTCACGGCTTGCAACGCTGGCTATACTCTGACATACTCCGTGTCATGCAACCATCAGCTTCGGGGGCGTGACGTCCTGCGGTCACCCTTGGAGGTGGGATCTGCCTGCTGGCAGTTTGCTTGTTTCTCCTCATGGTTTTGGTGATAAAAATAACAGGGAAAGTCAGGGGGGGAATTAGATACTGGGGAAGCTTTTCTCACCGAGCGTAATTAACATGACCCCAGCCCTCGTGTGCGAACGTAACACTTAAGTCACAGCGCCACTTAATTACATTGGATGCTTCTAAGTCGGACGGCCAAACGTATCTATCAATGTTAAATTTTTTATTAAATTTCTCATCTACCCCACAATCATTAACCAATATATATCTATGTATTATAAAGCAGGAGTGTTCCATCTGTCCGTCCTCTCACCCCCCCCCCCCCCCAAACGACTCCTCTGTTTTTTTAGGCGAGCCATCAATGCCTTCTGTGGAATCGTGTTTGGTCAGCGGTGTCCTCCGTGGGTGGGGGTTTCCATAAATACGCTCAATACAATATGATTTAAATTTTTGATGCGTATGAAGTGTTTTTGTATCCTCCTTCTCGCTGGCAAGATTCGTCTGTATTGGGTGTCACTTGAGAGACGGCGTCTATATTTGTTTCCCGTCGCAAGTGTTTGTATTTTTGTTATATTAACGTTTCCGTATTTAATTTGTTAATTTGGAAGATGATGCTGTTTGATATCTGTGTCGGAGTGCGACCCGTCCAGGAATTGTACCCAATAGCCAAGGACGATTGGCTTCGGAGCACAACGCTGCACAGAGTATTGGTCGTGGATGGATGGATGGGAATGGAAAATATCCAGAGATTGCAGTTTCAGCAGAATGGGAATATTATGTGAGGGTTTCCACATTGACATTCGCGGATTCACATTTGCAGTTTCACACCCACTGACATCCACCTCATTCTATGCTGCGGTCAGCTGCAGCTTGTTTTTTGCCCAAAGTCCTAGAACTGGCTGGTCATGCTGGTGTTCGACATGAAGGCTATAAGAATGTTGAATTTATTGGTGCAATCTTTTTTTTTCTGAGATGAGTCCCTCCCGTGCACCAGCATGGGAACCCTTGCTAGTATATACGCATATACATATAATATATATATATATATTATTATATATATATATGATATATATAATATATATTTAAATTAGTGTGTGTGTGTGTCCTCATAACTCTAAAGGCATAAACATTAACAGCCTGAAACTTGTGCATGCATACCAAGGGAACTACAAGGAATTGCATAGAATGATAATTGGGTGTTTGGGTTAATTAAGAATACCATTTTGAAGATAATCAACGGCTTACTTCTAATATATCTTATGAGGCGCATTCCGGCACTACTATAACGCATCCTGAGTTTCGCTCGTGGGCCTGAAGCCGCCATGTTTTTTGGCATGCTAGCCTTACTTGACTTGGAACAGCCCAATATTTCGGAAGGATAAATTTTTTTTTCACTTCTCATTCATATAATCGAATGCCTGTTCATCATAGCTATGAATCGCTGGTATGTTGCAATGTTAGCAACCCGTAGCGTCAGCGTTCGTGCTTTTTTTCATTTTCCGCCATGCATAACTTGACGAATCTGTTCAACTATGAATAGATTAAGATTTTTAAGCTCAGAAATTTAACTGTTGTGCAGCAGCAGTTCCCGACTGTCTAAAAAAGGTTCATTTGTCAATTCGACATTGCTTGGGCGTCTCAGGAGATCGTTTAACATTATTGATCATTGCTTGCCAAGCAGTTTCAATTGCTTATCAAACCGTTTGTTGGAATGCTTCTTAAGTGCTTAAGCCAATACTTGGCGACTGCTATATCTATTTCACAGTCATGATACCTTTTATGTCGATGACTTGATACAAAGGTCAGTGGCCACTAAGCTGCGTTGGCCACTGTGTTGTTCTGCTGGTGAAACCTGTGTGGCTGGTCGAAAATGTGAAATTTTAACTTCCATGACATGTCCTTATTTATACACTCTTCCATGATGATGCTGTCATTTGACATGATAATTACAATATAAAACTAGAGGGGAGCACTTCGGTAGAGTGCAAAAACCTCACCGCCAATACTGTGTCCAACTAAGTAAACTGATATCCTAGTTCAATTGTAGGTAAAACGGATCAGACTCCTACTGAACCACGATTGATACTAAACTAATCGACGCGATGGTAGAAATGCCAAAAAAAAAATCGAAATTTTTTTGAAAAAAAAGGTTGCAAAAATTTTTTTTTCTCTAACAAATTTTTTTTTGGGGGGTTGGAAATCACTTCAAACATGTAGAAATGCAAAAAAAAATTCAACATATTTTTCAATAAATCGAAATTTTTTTTTTCTACATTTTTTTATTTTTTTTTGGTTGGAATATAAAACATGTAGAATGCAAAAACAAAATTCAAATATTTTTCAAAATGGCACCATAGCGGCATATTGGACTTGGACCAAGTCCAACAATCTAATGGCATGCATCTTTGGACCATACCTAATCCCCGCACCAAGTTTTCGTCGAAACTCTCGTTCCAGGAGTTTTCAGTA
>CM068964.1:95586170-95599738 GCA_035128595.1 Eptatretus atami | reverse complement strand
AAGAGGAGATTGCCTTGCACCCCACGAGACGCCCCACAACAATGAGGTTCGTGTCTGTCACTGGGATTGAATCTCGTGGTAAATGTAAGCGGACCTGCGCAGACTGTAGACGTGGAGCTCCGGTCCTCCCGTTCGTGCTGCTGCCGGTGCATTAAATTGATGGGCCAGTGTGCTGGTTGGAGAAATGCCAATACCTCTATTGTGAGCGGAGAATCAGCCACAGATTTCACAGATTCCTTTTGATTGCCAGATGTCGGTGGTGAACTGGCAAGATACAACTGAATTGGCGAAAGTGTACGAAGGAGAGTGAAGTCCAATAATGAACAGAGAAAAGTTAAAGGTTGTGGTCAGTCCAGGACAGAGAATTGTTCTGGCCTCTAAATGGCGGAAATCCTATGAGGAGGTATACAGCGAGCATTCCTGGCCAAAAGACACTAGCTCTGGTGACTCAGTCGTTTGAGAAAATGGCCAATGGATCCAGTTCAGCATCAATAAACTGGTGAAGGGCCGCACCACCGCAACTTCAGGACCACAATTCTCCATCAGGCATGTTGTGCCTCATACCTGTAGGTTGAATTCAGGAGTGCAAATGCGCACTCTGATTCACACATGCAAGTATCTCTTGATGGTGTGGGCAAAGGCTAGTCATGGAGGGGTGCCCCTGCCACATCGGGACACTTACATGGGTGATCACAGGCTAGAGTAACTCCAGCGGTTGTGGCGCATTGGATGAGAACTGCGGAAAAATTTATAAGGCCAATAACTCTAGCACTTGAAGTAGAGATGAAGGCAACAAAAATCCCAATATCTGCACATTCTCCTCAGCGAACGGATGCCTGATAGCGCGTTAACACTAATGGCTGAAGAAATTCAAACATCCGGAACGCTGAATATGCACATTGTGGGATTTGACAGCAATGGCACGAAAATTCCTGCAAACGGGTGAAGGAGATGTAGGTGTTCCTGGGGAATGTTTCTCTGGGGCGCTGGCGATTAGAGTATCAGCTATTACTTCCGTAGCAGAAGTGCAATCCCTGGAGCAACTGATCAATTTAACGTGAAATGTTTTGTGCGGAAATGTGTAGTCCCGAAGGCTGAAGGAGACTCGGACAGGCCGATAGGTGTAGTGGTGATATGCTGCCATTTGGGATGTCCTTTGGACCCAAGCGGAATCTTAGTACGCACAAACAAGCGTCGACCTTGGAGAACATTGTCGCACCATAGAGTGTACGGTAAAATCCTGAATGTGTGGAATGGGTAATGGTCGAACAGTCACAATGTTTAAGGACCAGTCATTCCCACAAGTAGCCATTCCAGATGTCTTTTTGGACCACGTGTAGCGGTGAAGAGAACTGCTGTGTCGAATGGTCTGATGATCATCTTTAACGATGTAGTCAAACTCTGGCAGCAGACATATTTTGTCGGGTGTTTAGTTTGGCCAGCACAACGATGTACGAAAACAGGGATCCCATGGTCTCATGTGATGTCGTGAGTCTGTTTTGATGGCTGGTGTGTCGCCGATAGGCAGAGTTATGGATGGGATAATAAGTAGATACTTTCTGAAAGAGCACGTAGGGTGGTGGTGGAAGACACAATGATATATCAACGTCCGAAACGGGTGGAGTTGTAACGAGAACATCTAAGTGTGCAGGCAATCCAATTAATGGCAATTTTGACGTCGACGGAAGGAGATTAAGTGAAACAAAAATCCAGACCGAGGAATAGAGTTCTGGTGTTGGCAATTAGTAACACCAAGGGAATGAAGCCGACTAAACCAGATCAAGCTGGAGATAATATTGTGCGTTGTGACGTCTTTCAGTTCGGTTTTACATCGAACGAACCCTCCAAGCCATTTGACTCTGGAGAGTGGAAACGCCGGTTCTCTTTGGATGATGAATCTCGCTTCACCTCTGGCAGTTTCCGACGGTCGACATCTGATCTTGCTGGATGCCAAGGAGAATACTACTTGCCCAAATGCTCGTGCAGTGTAAGTTTGGTAGAGGGGAATAATGTCTGGGACTTTTTTTCATGTTGGGTGAGGCCCCTTCGCTTCCAGTGAAGAGAAAATCTTCACCTACAGCATACAATGTGACATTTCAGGAAAAACCGATCTTCTGTCTTCCAAATTTGTGGGCAAAGTTTGTGGAAGCGACCTTTCCTTTTCAGCTGACAAGCCCCCTCGTGCACAAAGCGAGGTCCAAAAGAAATGGTTTATTGAGATCGGTGTGAAGAACTTGACTGGCCTGAACAGAGCCCTGACTCAACCTCATCAAACACCTTTGGGAAGGAATTGGAACACCAACTGCGACAGCTGAATCACCCAACATCATGTGCCCACCTCATTCATCTCAATTGTGCGTTGAATGGAAGCAAATCCCACAGCAATAGAATTCCAACATCTAGTGGAAAGTCTTCCCAGAAGAGTGGGGCCTTTTTTGCAGTAAAGGGGGGGGACCAATTCAATAATTAATTCGCATGATTCTTGGAGCAGGATTTTGGACAGCAGAGTGTCCCATACTTTTTGGCCGTATAGTCTATTCCTTGTCCGTCCATTGTTATCACGTGACGTCACGATTCTAGCACAGGATCTCCCAGGCATTCGGAATCCGCGTCAACCCTTCTTCACCACACATGAACTCCTGTTTTTTCCCCTCTTCATCATCGGAAACCGGAAACCAGGCATCCAACATATTTACATATTTACCGAAGAACGCGCAAAATGATCCGATACTCACACTACGCTTTAAGGTGTCTACCTGTGTCGAAATCGCGGACCCAGCCATAAACTGTCTCCCGGTGTATTCACAGGCATGGTGATTCATCAATAGTGTGTGCCCTTCCTCGCATGGACCGTTAACCAGGCCCGTCCCGACGATGATGCCTAATTGACTCACCACTCCACAGCCTTGTACAGTACGAAGAAGATTTCTGAGTCAATGTTTTCTCTTGTTTTTTCATCCTGCGCAGTGTCGGACCTCTGTGAGAATCGAGGCTTTATCAGAAGGACGTTACTTTAGTATATATATAATATTATTATATATATATATATATATATATATATATTAATATATATATATATATATATATATATATGTACGAAATCTGGAACTCATGCCACTCAACATTAGGTCCCAAAGTTAGCTTATTCCGGTAAGTAGTGATGGTAGTCAGGACCACCCATCCTTTTGTTTATGGGAGGATTAAATGTGTGCGCTGTTTGTACGTCTTTAAGTTCAGTTTTACATCCAACGAACCCTTCCAACAGCATCTAACAACAAACAACGCATGCCCATCTGCATGATCCATCCCCATCACAGATCCTACCACCCGCTGTCTACAGCACTTGACTTGGCCAGGGCAGGGTCTTGCAGCCGTCCTTGCGCTCCCACTAATGCTCACTTTCATAACGTTTTAACTCTTGCACCAACGGCAAACATGGATACTGTTCTCTTCGAGAGCGGAGCCACATAGAGAATATGGGGTCTCTGAAAGGGCCACGGTCGCCCAGTGGGGTCAGCCGTGGGCCAATAAGGGAACGAACAGCGAGATGATTCTCGCCAAGGCCCCTCCCCGTGTGGAGAGGAAGAGATATCTCCGAACGCTCTTGCTGTAGAGGAGGTGTGCTGGACGAGAGTATCGTAGTGGGTTAGAGAAGAGTTTTAGAAAGAAAAGAGTTGGCTAGTCGGGTTATGGAGCAGTTTGTTCACCGGAGCCTGAGTTCAGAGCAGTTTGTTCACGGAAGCGCTTTGAGTCAGGAGGCAGTTTGTTCATGGAGCCCGAGTCAGAGGCAGTTTTGCTTCACGGAACCTGAGTCAGAGGCAGTTTGTTCACGGAGCCCGAGTTCAGAGGCCAGTTTGTTCACCGGAGCCCGAGTCAGAGGCAGTTTGTTCACAGAACCTTGAGTCAGAGGCAGTGTTCACGAGCCCGCAGTCCAGAGGCAGCTTGTTCACCTGGAACCTTGACAGTCAGAGGCAGTTTGTTCACGGAGCCCGAGTCAGAGGCAGTTTTGTTCACAGGAACCTAGAGTCCAGAGGCAGTTTGTTCACGGAGCCCGAGTACAGAGGAAAGTTTTGTTCACTGGATGCCTGCAGTCAGGAGCAGTTTGTTGACGAGCCCGAGTCACGAGGCAGTTTGTTACGAGCCTGAGTCAGAGAAGATTTGTTCACGGAGCGCCGAGTCAGAGGAAAGTTTGTTCACGGAACCTGAGTCACAGGCAGTTTGTTCACGGAGCTCCGAAGTCAGAGACAGTTTATTCACGGAACCTGAGTCACAGGGCAGTTTGTTCATGGCGAGCCTGAGTCAGAGCGGCAGTTTGTTCACGGAAACCTGAGTCAGAGGCCAGTTTGTTCCGGAGCCGAGTCAGAGGAAGTTTGTTCACGTGAGCCTGAGTCAGAGGCAGTTTGTTCACGGAGCCCGAGTCAGAGGAAGTTTGATTCACGGAACCTGACGCTCCAGAGGCAGTTTGTTCAACCGGAGCCCGCAGCTCAGAGGCAGTTTGCTCACGGAGCCTGAAGTCAGAGGCAGATTTGTTCACGAGGAGCCGAGTCAGAGGCGGTTTGTTCAACCCGGGAGCCGAGTCAGAGGCAGTTTGCCACGGAGCCTGAGCAGAAGGCAGTTTGTTCACAGGAGCCCGAGTCCAGAGGCAGTTTGTCACGGAGCCCGACGTAGAGGGCAGGTTGTTCACGAAGATGCCCGAGTCAGAGGCAGTTTGTTCACAGGAGCGCCGAGTCAGAAGGCAGTTTGTCACGGAACCTGAGTGGAGGCAGTTTGGTGTTCACGGGAGCTGAGTCAGAGGCAGTTTTCACGGAGCCTGAGTCAGAGGCATGTTTGTCACGGAGCCCGAGTCAGAGGAAGTTTTGTTCACCGGGAACCTGAGTCAGAGGCAGTTTGGTTCAGCGGACCCCGAGTCAGAGCAGTTTGCCTCATGGAGCCTGAGTCAGGAGCCGAGTTGTTCACGGAGCCCGAGTCAGAGGGCAGTTTGTTCACGGAGGCCCCGAAGTCAGAGGCAGTTTGCTCACGGAGCTGAGTCAGAGGCAGTTTGTTTCACGGAGAGCCCGAGTCAGAGCAGTTTGGTTCACGGAGCCCGAGTCAGTAGCAGTTTGTTCACGGAAGCCCGAGTCAGCAGGCAGTTTCGTCACGGAGCCATGAGTCGGAGGGCAGTTTGTTCATGGAGCCTGAGTCAGAGCACTTTGTTACGGAGCCTGATCAAGGCAGCTTTTGTTCACGGAGCCTGAGTCAGAGGCAGTTTTGCTCATGAAGCCTGATCAGAGGTCAGTTTGTTCACGGAGCGCTGAGTCAGGGCAGTTTGTGTTAACGGAACCTGAGTCAGAGGAGTTTGGTCACGGAAGCCCGAGTCAGAGGCAGTTTGTTCGTGGTGGCCTGTTGCGGGGAGTTCTGGCCTATTTTGAGAACCCGACTATGGCACGCGGGCCACCAAGAGCCACGAGTCCCACACGTGCGGCTGGAACTTCGACGACCCACGGTGCCCATCGAACTCTGACCCCCAGCTTTGTCTCTCTCATCGGCTGGAGGGTCCAATAAAAACTGGGTTTTCTTTTCATTTGTGTGTGTGTCTGCGTGTGGGCCCGTCTTTAAGTAGAACTGAATAAGTGTTTTTGATCCTTGTAAATATTCTCTGCATAGTCGCGATAAGTCTCGCCTCTTCTGTCTTTGATTTTATTGAAATAAATTATTAGAAATGTTCCCAGCTCAATTCCGTCCTTTCTTTATTTGGTCCAGCATGGTCCGGGTCTGAGTTCAGACGTGGTTTCATCCTCGATAATCCGTTAATCCCGCCCGCACGGCTTTGGCAGTTTCCGCTCGTCTGCAACCGAGCGGAGTTGGTAGTCGGTAGTTGGAACTCTACGGCAGTCGGTAGAGTGACCCCCGGTTTGAGAAAGACGTTGCCGAGTGCGTGAATCTCCGGTAGCCAAGACTGCGTGGTTTATTTAGGTATATTTGGGATCTAGACAATTAACCCGACGCCACGCGTCGAGATATTGGCGTTTCACGGTCGATTAATCGACCCCAGCTTCGAGTTTATCCGGAGCAGCGGCCTATAATCTCCAGGGAGTCTGGTGGGAGACGGCGTAAACTTCCCCACCTGACGGTCGTTCTCGCCACGACCCCCGGCCCACAACAAATATATATATATATATATTATTGGTACGAATTTAGAAGCCTTGTGCACACAGACAGACAAGCCAGCCGTCCCCTTTAGCTCAGTTATATCGGTAAGTGTGTGTTTTTAGTTTGGGTCCCGTCCCTTGTTTAATGGGTAATTAAATGTTCATGCGCTGCAAGTTATTTTGATAGTTAGGGATTTGATTACATCTCAAATCTTCTAACAAAACACCAAGCATCACCTCACCTTCACCTTGCTCTGGTCGACGCCATGGCGCCTGTGGTGGGGGAGTTTAATGAGGAGCCTCGGGCGGCTCTCGCCCAATCAGGAGATGCGAGTGAGCTCCCCGGCGGTCGGCCAATGAGCAGCGCCCACGCAGGATAATATCTGTCTACCTGTTTGGGGGGCGGTCCGCCGACGGCCGTCACGCCCCCCCCGGCCAATCAACGGACTTGGTGCCATTCTGGCCAATGGCAGAGAGCGATGAGCGCATTTAGCGCGCCAAAACTGTCCAGTGAGGGAGAGTGGGAGCGAGGAGGCGTCTCCTCCCCCTGGACAAATGTGAAGAAGGTTGCGGCGCGATCGGACAGGGGAGAGTTTTGGTTGTTGGGACGAGCGCAAGAAGACGAAGGATAATTGCGTTTGGTCCGCTCAAGGCGCTGAACGCGTCTCTCGACGCTGATCGCATCTCGCTGGCGCCTGGTTCTTCTGATTGCATCTCGCTGGCGCCTGGTTCTTCTGACCGCATCTCGACGCTGGTCTGGTTCGCTCATCCAGCCAAACGCACGAGGCGGGAAGGTCCATGTCCTGTGGGTACCTTAGTGTGTGTGTGTGTGTGTGTGTTGTGTGTATTTGTGGGCCCGTCTGTAAGTAGAAATCGTTAAGTGCTTGCTCTTTGTACATTGCATGACTATATTCGGTGATTCTGCTCTGTGTTTCCACCTTTCCCTATTGTAAATAAATCCCCTGTTATAATGTATCAGCTCGTTTCTGTGTTTTTCTTATTGTTTAACACGGTTAAGCGGTTGGGGAATTAAAAAGGCCGTGTTGCCGTAGTTGGTGCATTTGGACTGACGGGACCTCGGTAACCATCCGCTGGGTTACGCACGGGTCGAGCACGGAAACGACTCGTCCCGTTCGAGTTCCGTCGAGGGTGTGAATACTGCGTAGCTCGCCACGTGGGCCCTCAGGTATTTTGAAGTTTGGCAATAACCCTGGACCACGTGGTTGATTTATTGACGATTCACGCGTCCTGTGAGGGACCCGGTACCCTCGGAGTTTTCCGAAAGGTACGATCGAGATTCCGGTGTTCCACCTAGCGGCCCTGCTTGCAGCCGACGCCGGCTCCACAACAATATATATATAATCGGTATACCTCATCATTCCTGGTGTTGGCTTTAATGGCGAGAGTGGTTGGTTTGGATCTAGAGTCCTGAGTTGAATCCTGCTAGGTGTTGAATTAATACAGGTGGGGTTGACTCAGCCTGTCATCCTTCCGAGGTTGGTAAATGAGAGCCAGTTTGCTGGTATCCTGTGTCCGGAGTGGTGACCCATCCAGGATTGTGCCCAAGAGACTGCTTCGGCAGCACCAACGCTCTGCACAGAGTATGGTCCCAAAGGATGGATGGTGTGTGATCAGTCCCATGAGATAAGTGAATATGATTTTTGACGACGCTGCGGTGTTTCTGGTGAGATTATTTTATTCCATTTATAAAAAAAACTTTTCAATGACACTCCAACCACCGCAGCCTCCATTTCTAGATGCTGAGCACACATGGCAAGCTGGACGTGTTTTTGCCACTCGACATGAAAGGCCTCAAGGCCTTTTTGTCGCGTGAATCAATTCAGAAAAAAAAAGTCTCTCAGACTTTCATTTCGACGTTTTAAGCGGTGTATTGGTCCGCGTCGTTGCACGCGTCACTTTTACGCTCGCACCGTATATCGCCACTGTGGAGCAAACATTAAACGACAAGGTGAATTGTGCACAGATGTATATTTTTCGTTGTGAAAGAACTGCCTTCTTGGTTATAATACAAACAACAATGTACGCCGGATGTTCCCGTGTTCGGGCTCCTGCGTGACCGCGAGAAGTCGATTCCAGCTGAGCAGGCGGAGCTGTCGGACCGGTGTCTCGTATCATGGACTTGATACTACAGCTCTGCCAGCTCCGGTTTTCATCTTGCTCGTAAGTCAGGGTATAAATGTTAGTTGAGATCCCCCCCCAAAAAAAGCTGCGCAAATATATGTGGTCTTTGGAATTACAGCACGTCGCATTCCCTTTCCTCGTTACACTCGCACCCAATGACGGTTGTTATGGTGATGAAGGGGTTCAATGTCCTTTCCCGAGTACTTTAATAGTTTCCCTTGGAGGTGATTGTTACGGTAAGTTCCTTTGTTTGGTGGTTCATTTCCTCGGACCATCACGGAGCCGCCTGTACCGTGTACGGCCTCGAACCCTCCTTCCTTGGGACCTCGTGAGTAATTATACCTCCTGGACCCAAGAAGAACGCTTCGTCGGCGAGCAGATCCACCCGGCACCACCGTGATGACGGTTTGAACGCTTCCCCCTCTTGGTTTTGCGCCGAAACACCTTTTTTTGTTTGATTTATTTATTTCCTTCCTCCCCTCGTTGAAAAACTTCCCTTTCTAGTGTCGTCTGTGACTCGCTGGCCAACCATGTATTGGTTGTGACAGTCAGAGGGGCGTGGAATCCGTCATTCAAGATTCATTAACCCGTGTGTCTTAACTCGCGGAACCACTGACTTTCGAAAGGACTGTTCGTCAAATTTTATGGGAATCCACTTGATTACCTGTTCAAAGTACCTGTGTGATGCGTGGAAATTGGTGCGTGTCCAGTGATGAGAGCCAAAGTTGAAACAAAGTTTGTGAAAAGTTTTTTTTCCCCATCCAATCTCATCATGTTCGTTCCTTCTCTCCTTCTTCTCCTTCTCTTTCTCTCCTTCTCTCTTCTCTCCTTCTCTCTTTCTCTCGCAGCCTGTGGTGCTGGTTGCATCATTCGGTTGGACGCGGCTATGCCGCTGATGCAGTGTCCCCCTTACCAGTACACTGGTGCTCATTTTGCCGACCTCAGAAGGATGACAGCTGTCAACCTCCTGGTTTATATTAATTCAGCCGGCAAACGGGGCTTGAACTCAGGACCCTAGGATCCCAAGCCGCCACCCTAACCACTAAGCAAACGCAGGCTTGTCTTTGATCCAAAGCCGCCACCCTTAACCACCAAGTCAACACCAGGCTTGTCTTGGATCCCAAGCCACCACCCCTAACCACTAAGCCAACACCAGGCTTGTCTTGGATCCAAAGCCGCCACCCTAACCACTAAGTCACACCAGGCTTGTCTTTGGATCCCAAGCCGCCACTCTAACCACTAAGCCAACACCAGGCTTGTCTTGGATCCAAAGCCGCCACCTTACCACAAGTCAACACCAGGCTTGTCTTGGATCCCAAGCACCACCCCTAACACTAAGCCAACACCAGGCTTGTCTTGGATCCAAAGCTGCCACCCTTAACCACCAAGTCAACACAGCTTGTCTTGGATCCCAAGCCACACCCTAACCACTAAGCCACCACCAGGCTTGTCTTGGATCCAAAGCCGCCACCCTAACCACTAAGTCAACACCAGGCTTGTCTTGGATCCCAAGCCGCCACCCTAACCACTAAGCCAACACCAGGCTTATCTTGGATCCAAACCGCCACCCTTAGCCACTAAGTCAACACCAGGCTTGTCTTGGATCCCAAGCCGCCACCCTTAACCACTAAGTCAACACCAGGCTTGTCTTGGATCCCAAGCCGCCACCCTTAACCACTAAGTCAACATCAGACTTGTCTTAGATCCCAAGCCGCCACCCTTAACCACCAAGTCAACACAGGCTTGTCTTGGATCCCAAGCCACCCCCCTAACCACTAAGCCACACCAGGCTTGTCTTGGATCCCAAGCCGCACCCTTAACCACTAAGTCAACATCAGGCTTGTCTTAGATCCCAAGCCGCCACCCTTAACCACTAGTCAACACCAGGCTTGTCTTGGATCCCAAGCCGCCACCCTTAACCACTAACCAACACCAGGCTGAATCATCTTGTTGAAAGAAGTGGTATCAACTTGAGGAGGGAAATTCTGGCTGGTGTGATCTTCACTCTTCGAGTTTATTGATGTTGATTAGTTATCTGTGGGTACGTGGTGGTCCCGATTGGTAGGATGTTGTTAGTTACCCAAGGACGTGAAATCGGAACATGTTTAACCATTTAGGCATGGTGGATGTAAACACACATTATTGTTTGACATTGTCTGAAGTCTTCATAATTCTTCTTATCAACCCCTCCCCTTCATCTTTATGTGAAGGTGAACTTCCTTTTCATCTTTGATCGAAAACCAAGAAGATTGCATTGCTGGTACTCCTTTGCCATCTCTCTCTCTCTTTTTTTTCCATTTTTTAGATCCTCGTGGAAGATCTCTAAGTCTTACTCACGTTGTTGTTCTTCATCTTCTTCTTGTGGACTTTGTTGTTTCACAGCCTACAGTTTTCATCGAAACTTCCTGAAACTTGGCATATATATGTAAAAATACCCCATGCAGACAGTAACCATCTCCGATTTTGAAAATTCGTCATAGAAAAAAAGTTATGACGTCAAATATCTCCGCTAATGGAAATCACCTAAAAAATTATCTCCGGAACTAGGCAAACTTTTTGAATTCTGTTTGCGGAATCGAACAGGGCATTAGCAGAGATGAATTACCGCACATATGATGCATCACTATGACGTCATATCAATTTTTATGACGTCATTCCTACTTTTTTGAATTTTTTGTTTCACAACCCAGAGTTTTCATCGGATCTTCGTGAAACTTGCCATGTATATGCAGAAAGCCCACGCGCAGGCAGTAACCATCTCCGATTTTGGAAATTCTTCCGAGAAAAAAAAGCTGACGTCATAATCTCGCCGCTAATGGAAATCGCCTACAACCATTATCTGGTCGTAGTTCATGAACTGGTCACCCTAAAAAGGCAGAGTTGTTACATGTTTTTCAAAACATCCACTTTCCACTTTGACTACAGACCAGAAAAACACAGATATCTAGATATCTTAGTATGAGAAGAAAGGTAATTTGTCTAGTTAATGTGGAAAAAACAGAAATAAAAATATGCAATAGTTTTGTGTACAGGCAAATAAGTGATACAAGTCAGGGGTGGAGTAAACGGCGGAGGCGGCGGATGTGGCGGAGCGGGGATGTGGTGAGTCAAATTTGGGATAAACTGAATTTATTTCAATCAATAAGCTTTAATCTAATCTCTTTTGTTATTTTTTAGGTGAGTAACACTTGGGACTTGCTGTTGCATGATGCAAAATTGATTATTCAACTGTTATTATTCAGCAAACCCTGACAATATGTACAAACTCCTAAAAGAGATCTAGTAAATATCTTTACATAGTTATGTATCTAGCAGATTCTCAGGATTAATTTGGCACTTGAATGTCCAAACGGCAAAGGATAACTGATCCACATCCAATTTACTCAGAAAGGGTGAATTCGAGATAAACGCGAAAATGTGTTTTCCTTGTAATGCATTATCCATTAAAGTTCATAATTAAAAAATACATATTCGCCGTTAATTAGTGGTTTTTGTTAATTTTTTTCAACACAAGTGCATGTAGCTTGGTGATTTCTATAACACAGAGAAAACTGAAAATTTAATATTTTGACCTGTACGCAAATGATGACCAGTTCATGAACTACGACCATCTCTGAAACTAGGCAAGCTGTTTGAATTTGTTTGCGGGAATCAAGCCGGGCATGAGCACAGATAATTTATCGTAAACCTGATATACATCACAATGACGTGTCATATTCGTTTTTATGACGTCATCATTAAGAGGACGAGGATCTTAGCTCATTTGAGCTTGTTTAAATCCTCTTTTATTCTGTCACATTCATTTCCTCCGCCACCAAAGGTGGAAGGAGGTTATGTTTTCGACCCTCTCTGATTGTTTGCTTGTTTGTTACTTTTTGCCAAGTATGTTGGTCTGTCACATTTGTCTGTTTGTCACATGATTGTGGCCACGTTTTCAAGCAACTGTTCTGAATTTTTGTGTGCGCGCGTGCGTGCGTGTGGTTCACCGGCCAAGGACAGCAACACTTTATTTTTGGTGAAGATCTGAATCCGGATCTGGGTATTAGAATTTTTTTAAGTGATTCTTCACCATTGAGAGATTGGGCCAAAAATGATGTATAGCACGACATCGAAAAATTTATGGATGGATTCCAACACAACTAGGTGGACAGGTTTGGAATGCCATGATTAAGAATTGATTAGATTTTGGTGAAGATCCGAATTCAGATCTAGAGACGATAATTATTTATTATTTTTTTTAATGATTCTTCACCATTGAGAGATGGGGCTAAAAACCTTATTGAATGATGTCTCAAAAAGTTGTGGATGGATTTGAATGAAACTTTGTGGACAGGTTGGATGTGTGACGAGGAAGAAGTGATTCCATTTTGATGAAGATCTGGATCTGGATAAGAGAAGTGATTCTTCACCTTTGAGAGATGGGGCCAAAAACTATATATGGCATGATATTTCAAAAAAAATTGGGCCCAGTATGTTCTACTGGTTCCTTCTGTATTCATTCCTCTCCATCGCATGATATTTATTTCTCTTCACTCACCCCTTGTCTTTTTCATACTTTGCCTGAACAGATCTCCTGATTGTGCCTTTTTTTTCTTTTCTTCTGGCAACTGTATCATCTGAATAAATGAATATAATGGTTCCGAATAGTTGATTAATTCTGATTGATCTGAGAGCAAGCAGCAATTTATTGTGGAGTATTTCAAAAGTCTGGAATCGTATGGATATTTATTTGACAATTTTATTTAACAATTGCTAAAATTGCGAGCCTTTAAACCTTCAATAACAAATAAATCGACCAATTCTGCAAGATGTTACAGTAAGTATAGTACAGGGTGTTTCAAAAGTCTGGAATCATGGGAAGTATTTGTAAAAAATGTTTTCGAGACGATACCTTTGAGGTGAATGGGACGTCGTGGACCGATAAAATGGCCCCCACGTAATCCAGATTTCAGGCCACGACTTTTTATACGCCCGATATATATATATAGTCGGGCATATTAGTTAGATACCGGGCGTCCGTCTGTCTGTCTGTCTGTCTGTCTGTCTGGTCTGTCTGTCTGTCTGTCTGTCCGTTCCTGTCCGCACTCTAACTCCCAAAGTTTTCAACTTTCACGTTTCATATTTGGGTACCAATAGGTACAGGACGTGGAGACGGTGTGTCGCGACATACGTTCGTCATCTAAAGTGGTTGCTGTTTTCCATGTAGTAGTACAATTCTGTATATACCTTCTTGTTATACGCCCAATATATATATCGGGGCGTATTATGTGATACCGGTCGTCCGTCCATCCGTCCGTT
>CM068964.1:95562620-95576433 GCA_035128595.1 Eptatretus atami | reverse complement strand
GTGAAAAAAAAATCTAGTTCGTTTGTGTAAATGGTCAGTGAATCACGAAAACAAATACTCAATACCTGTTTAATTGCAATCCGTTTGGTTATGTTTATCATTTATTTTTACATCTTTGAACTTACTTTTTTTTCCTTTCCACTGATCATAAGAGCGCAATCTTAAGGTCAACCACAGAAATAGGTCACACGAAAAAAAGTGAGGGTTTTCCAATCCAGCAAGCTATGGCCGTCTCGATTTCATTTTTGCAAAATTACACGCCCACCCTGAATCTATGTTGCTATGTACTGCGCAGGCGTACTGCTGGTGGTTATACTATATTGTGTTAATTCAAGTTTAACAACCGGATAATATTTTATTATATTATAAAGGTGTGTCTCGGTGCAGAGTGGTAAGGTTGCTGGCTGGTCACCTCTATGTGATTCGGCGGAGTGGGTTCGAATACTACCGGTGCATATGTAAATCATGTGTCATGGCCGAGACACGGTGGTTTCCTCCGGTTCTCCGTTTCCTCCACAAAAGACACACTCGCAATATAATCTGAGCCGGGAGAGATACTCGACAAGCCCTAGGCTTCTTATTCAATCCACGTTAATATATCTCGATTATTTTATTATTATTATTAAGGTGTGTTAGGTGTCAACTGCTGAAAATATTGCTTTCTATTGTAGAACTGCCTTTGTGTGGACCTGGTTAGCCATGCGGAACGTGAACGATCGAGGGAAGAAAATACCAGTCTGGTGCGGCCAAGCTGAAGGAAAGCATAGAGCCGGAAAGCGAACGGAAACAGCTACCCAAAAGACAAGTTGGCTTAAGAGTACAACAGCCACAGTCGGGTTATACAATGAACAGATAACACGCGAAGGGAAAACATATCTACGACTATGTCAGCATTATCTGCTGTTGGCCCTGCTCCTTGTTCAGTGCTGCTGATGCTAGCGGTGATAAAACTCAAAACGATTCTGCTTCAGAATGTGTTCAGAAGTAGACAGCGAAACGGCTGAAGATTATGAAAAAAACATTGGCCTTTGGCCAGACCAGCTACCAGAGAAGTTCGAAATACTGGGTCGAGAAGGTAGTGCACAATGTCGTAATGTAGACATGACTACAAGAAACTCCGCTGTCCGTGATGGAAATAAAACTCGTCATTGTACAAAAAATTTGTTCAGTAGAAAACACGTTATCTGGAGAAGAAATCGATCTCAGTTGGCTGTGCTATTCTGAAGAGACCGGCCGTCTGTCCTGTTTTATTTGCCGTCTGATGTCACCATGTCAGACACTAAAAGTCGTTTAATCGGTTCCAAGATTGAAACAGCTAGGAGTCGATAGAAGGACACAGTAATTCAGATCAGCATAACAGGCAATGTCGAGCCAGCAGCAAAATCATTGCAAGCGCGTTAACGTGGACTAGTTTGTCAGTACGAGTCAGAAACAGCACTACTGGCACGAAGTGCTACGACGGTGCGTGGATGTCCCATTTCTATGTGAACGTGGTCTGCCCATCCGATGACACTAGAGTACGTTCGGTACATAACGGAAATCCTGGGAGTGATGGAGCTTCTGAGCAAGTACGACACTTTCCTTGCGGCACATCTCCATAAACATGCCAACAAAGGGAGCGGTAACGTAACTACCTCTCATCGACAGTATGTAACGAACTAATCAATGTGTTGGGTAGAAAAGTTCTGAGTCCATTGTAGCGGAAGTTCGGAGGGCCAATATTACTCCATATCGGTGGACTCCACTCCGGACGTGTCGCACACTGACCAGCTATGTCTAACCATCGCTAGTGTTGCCAGAGGGGCCAGTAGAGCGTTTTGACATTCGTGCCCTTACTGAATCAACCAGGAATCAGCAACGGTAGTTCTTGATTTTCTCCAAACGAACAAAATTCCATCTTCTGACTGTCGGCGTCAATCGTACGACAACCCAGCAACATGTCTGGAAAATACCCGCGGCATCCAGCGCACCTAAAAAGTCGTTGCGAATTCGCCGAGTTTGTTCCTTGCATGCTCACTCAAACCTCATCGGGATGTGTGCTGCTGAGTGCTGCAGGCTGCTGTGACTCTGTGACGTTTCAACGGCTGTATGTTTATCTCGTGAAGTCAACCTATCGTTGGCGCAAACATCGCGATGCACTGAAACACATGCCAGTCGTCAAGTGCTTGTCAGATACACGGTCGGTCGACCCTTGCAGATGCTGTAGAAGCATGTGCCCAATGGATTCCAGCAAAAATATCACGGTACTTGACGATCTTGCAATGGATGAACATCTAAACGCAGATGCCAAAAATGAGGCATCTGCTATTCTGAAGGAAATTGGAAAAACTTGAGACGGTGATTCTGCTAGTAACATGGCAGAAATTCTAAAGAGGTTCAAACGCGACAAGTCAGCAGTTACAAAGCCGGGCTCGATTGAACACGGCAGTGAAACTACTCGAATCACTGACAGAGTTCGTACAGGACCTACGGGAACGGTTTGACGACTTTGAACATATTGCTATTGATAAATGTGGTCACAGCGAGTACGAGAAACGATCGCTACGGATTTCTCGTTACTCTGAGAAGTTAGTGAAGTCCGCAGCATTCAATGTGATAAGAATGCGTACACAGCGGCCGCCGCATGGACCTAACCCATTGATCTGACCCAAAAGAGAGTTTTCTCTCGGCCCACCTCACATCCTATATCTATATATCTCTCTTGTTACACTCTCGATACAGGCATAAACAATTATATGCTCACTAGGTAATATAGTATCTGCTGACATCTAATTCTAATGGAATCTCTCCGTAACATTTCATCTCATTCTTTCAGTATATATTAACGACACATGCAGTACGGTATAAGCTCCTTTGCAGACATAATACTGCTGCAGACCTGGTGTGTCAAGATTTTACTATTTTTATTTATTTTCCTGATACGACTTTGGACCTTCTCTGGTTTCTAAGGGAAATTGTATCATTTTCCAGTTATTTCTCTACATAGATTCTATAGCTGTACAGATAGTCTCTGAAAATATTGTTCTGAAACTACTATATGTTTTTCCTCACAATCCACAACTTACGATATTTTTTTTTTTTTTTATATGGTTTGTCAGCGTTCTTAGGCCCTACGTGTGATAGTTTGCTAGGGCATTACCTTCAATGTTTGTTCTTTATCTGATACTGTACGGTTTTTTTTAGATTACGTTAATTCATTCTCTCAAAATTGAAAAGGATCTCTAATGAACTATTCTGTTAGTTTTATGATTTCGGCCAAGATCATTTGCAATAACGCTGGTCCATACTGTGATGTATCTGTACTTACGTATACTTTATTCAGTTGATAGTTTAGCATTATCTTTTTACGCGAAACAATTCGTAGAAACTTTGCTTGCGTGAATCATATAGCCAGGAAAGAGCTTAATCAAGATATCTGGTATGGTTTTTTACATCTCGTCCATAATTATTGTATTATGCAATTTACCCCAAAGTTGTTGCTATAATTGCAATCTATTTATATCTGCTAATTAAAAATACGACAAAATAAAACTTCTTAATTGATAGATTTATGAGATTGATATTCCCATCAACAGTTTTGGTTTTGCTTCATTAATTTAACATCTGTTCTGTTTTTCATCCATTGTTATGGTGTTTCTATTGTATATAATACTTTTTGTATCTAGTATGTACTGTATATACATGATTTTACACTATTAAACGTGTTTTTCTTTTGTGCCCAAGCCATAGGTTTGGTTGTCATGTTTATTATATAAGAATACTTTATATAAGTCATATATGATAGTAATTAATGGTCTGCGGCCTGAGTAGTTTGGTTTCCTCGCGTACTTCTTTGAGACACCAGGGCCCCGCATAACTATATATTTCTCGGCCCTGTCTTTTATTTATGTGGTACTCCTTTTACTATTTTGTCCATATTTATTATCCACTTTTGATGTGAGTTATGTGCTACTCAACAAACATAGAGATCAGTTTGAATCTGCGTTTTTCTATATCTCAATGAGTTTCAGGCTAGTCTGAAACTTATATACATGTGTATGGTTTCTGACCTTCTTTTACAACTGTGATTTTTAGTCACATTCGTGTGTTTGTCGATTTTTCTTCTTTTTAGTTTATTCATAGATGAGTACTGTGTGTCGGGGTATAATTTACCACTGTATTGGCAGTTGTGGATTCCCAAATAAAACATATAGATGCTGTCAATGTGAGCACAATATTACGCTTCTGAACTAAGAAGGTTAATATACTCAGTAATTGATGCATTTTGTGTAAAACGTGTCTATCTTGGTTGCCATGGTATTTCACTATTTAGATGTAGCAGAACGTTTTATGACGCGACATCACTCGTTCCTTAGTCTTTGTACCTTATGTACTAATTATTTGTTTAACTTAAGATGAAATTTTGAAAAACTTTGTGATTTAGTATGTTTGCTGTTGACTCAAGGATAATACTCGGATTTGTTTAACATTTATTTTTACGTAACAGTGTTTTATTTTTTTTTTACGTGTTTTTTTTTTTTTTTTATTTTACGACCTTTTTTGGTTTTATCATACATAAAATACTTCTTCCTGATTATTATTTTATATATATCTGTGCGCATTTTTATTATATACAATGTAATAGGTACTTATTATATAACAATTTGTTTTGCTTACTACATGGGAATTACAGGCAACCACTGTTATGTGTTTATCGAATTCGTGTTAATGTCACTGGACACTCTACGTGTTCTTCATCACAGTCTGTACCTATTGTATCCAAATATGAAACGGTGAAATTTGAAAACTTTTGGGTGATTTTTAGTAGTCGGATCTTAGGAACGGTTATTTTTACGACGGTTTTTTTTTTTATTATTTTATTTTTTATTATTTTTTATTTATTACGGTTATATTATTTTTTACGACTCTCTCTCTCTGGTATCACATAATACGCTATGCGTTTGCTAAATTAATCATTTTTTATCCTTTATGGCTCTGCTTAGAGAGGTCCAAGTTTGTTGTGACTAGTGAAAAAATGATATACCAGTGCCACTAGTTCAAGAATTTTTCTACCTCGGTCCCGTTAAATATCATAAAAGTCCAACTATAAATTTGATATCAATACATTTTAATGATACTTCTACTATGAGTGAGTTTGGTTTTGAGATAATTTTTTTATATGTGAGTGTTTAGTTTAGTATGAGTGAGGTTGGTGATTGAGTGATTTTGTATGAGTGATGTATTTTTATTATTATTTTTATTTTTTTAATTTTTTCGATTGTTTGGATTGTGTGTGAGTGTGTAGTGATATGGATATTTTAAATTTATGAGTGTTGGTTGTATTGATGTGGAATTTGATGAGTAGTAGGTTTGTGTTTTGGTTATGATTGAAGTTGATGAGGATAATTTGTTTTTATCGTGATATTGATGTGTATGTGTTTTGATGTGGAAGTGTGATTGGGATAGTTGGTATGATTGAGTTTTGGATGATATGTATTTGAGTGTAGTTATAATGAGTATGTGTGGTTTGTGTTGGATGTGTATTGATGCAGGGAGAGTTGGAGTGTTGTAGAAGTAGATGGGTGGTCAAGTCTTTGTTTGTGTTGGTGTATGGTGGGGCATTATATATTGTGGTGTGTATGTGTGGGTTGTGGGTGGGTGGTTGTGGTCTGTTTTTATTTTTAATATTGTGACGTATGTTGTGGGTGGTGGTGTTGTGTTTTTGTGTTATGGACATATTTGTGTGTTGGGTGCTCTCTGTCCACCTAATCATCACATTATATATACTCACTTCGATTCCTACCAACTCGTGGCAACCCATACAAACTCTCACTTCATTACCCATAACTCTTCCCCCATTCAAAACTTTTATCATTCACCCATACCTCATTCATCTCTAATTCCTCACTCCCTCATTGAAACTCACTCAATCACCAATTCACTCATTTTATACCTTATACCTTGGTGCATTGATAGGTAAATATTGTCATGTCATTCTCAATATACCGCTGTACCAAAACCTCTCAAATTCTCGCGTGCAATCATGCATTGTGATTGTGATACTGAGATGATAAACAGACAAAATATGACCGTCCGCAGTATTTTATTTATATCCTGATGTTTTATATACGGTATTTATTGTTGACAAAAAACTAGTATTATAGTTCTATTTAATTTTTTTGAAATACTAGTTAGATGATAGACATAGGTACAATTAATGTAACAGGAATCTTACCGTGTTGATTTTCTGCCAGTGTATTACCTGTGTGGCAGGGTTTATATAATTTTGGCATCTGTTATTGTTGTTACTATTCTGATTTATTCCAGCACAATTATAATTAGGCGCCTATTGTTTAGCGAATTTTCCGTGGTTGCTTACCGTTAATTTGAACCTTTCTTTGATTATTTATATATTTATTTTTTATTTTATTTTTTTTTTTATATATTATTATTTATTATTGTGGGCGTTATATTATAACATAGTATGGTATATAATATCAGAAATTGTGCTTTACTTACATTGGTAATACAATGCAACCACTTTAGATGTTTACGATATCGTAATTGTCACTGAACACTTATTCTCAGTTTCTCCTCACAAGTTCATTTTGTACTCTATGATACCTAAATTATGAAATACTTGTGTGATATTGAAATCTTTGGGATTGTTATGAGTGTGCGTGGACAGGATCGGTAATTATTTTTTTTTTATTTATACTGTATTTTTTTTTTTTATTTATTAACGGGTTTTTTTTTTACGGTATTTTTTTACGTGATCTCTTTTAGATTATGTATTTCACTAAATACTCGCAGGGGTGCAATATATTATACATTTTATATATATATCCACACAGCCCTTATTTTTAAGGCAGGTAGCACGTTCTCTTGTGTCTAGAGAAAATGTTACTCAGTCCCAGCTTACAATGAATTTTATCTTACCGGTTCACCTGATAATAAAATTAGACAAAATTCACAAATTTGATATAAACACTTTTAATATACTCACATGAGTGAGTTTGGTTGATGAGTGAGTTTGATGAGTGAGGTGGTTGGATGAGTGGAGTTTGTGACGTGAGGTTGGTTGGATGAGTGAGTTTGATGGATGAGGTTGTTGTATGATGTGAATTTGATGAGTGAGGTTGGTTGGATGAGTGAGTTTGATGGAGGAAATTGGTTGAATGAGTGAGTTTGATGGAGGGAGGTTGGTGATGAGTGAGTTGTATGAATGTTTTTATGAGTTGAGTATGTTTTTGTTTTTTTAGTAGTTGGTGGGTGTGTTGTTAGTTGTGGATTGTGATGCAGGTGTTAGGAGAAAAATGGTTGTGTGTTGTATGGGTTTATTGGCTCTTTTTAGTTTTTTTTTTAATATTTTATTATTTTTTATTTTATTTTTTTTATTTTATTTTATATTTATGTGGTTTGTGATTTGTGATTATTTTTTTATTTTTTTTTTGTGATGTGGCGGGTGCTATTTTTTAGTGGTGTGATTGATAATCTGTGTGGTTGTTGGTTGTTGTGTGTTTGTAGCTTGTATTTTTTTTTGGACTGATGGTTTAATTTGGTTGGTGAGGTGTGTTGTGTTGGTGTATGGATACTCTCATATTGGTGTTGGTGTGTGCATACTCGTTCACCTTATCATCACATAGATATAAACCACCACCACCATACCCACCCACAAACACATCTCAACCTTCCTCTCTCTATCAAAATCTCACTCATTATCTACCCAACTCCTCATTTTCACCTACTCCCTCCTTATGAATAACTTCACTTATCTTCTCACCTCCAATTCACTCTATTTAAACCATTCCTGTAGGCTCATGATTTGAAAATGCGCTCAATTAACCACGTTCACATTACATCTATTATCTCGCGCATTCTCTACGCATTTTTTGTTGATTTTGGTGAACTGAGTTGTGATAAACAGACAAAATGGCCTCTCGTTCGCAGAATTACCGGTGATTCATAACGTGATTATTCTGTAAACAAACAAAAGGGGGAAAATAGCAGAATTTCTTGTAATCTTTGCGTTTGCGCAGGGCCCCTGGGAGGCACGGGGCCCCGGGCCGTGGCCCTGTGGGCCCTGCCCTAAATCCGGCCCTGGGTACCGACTGGAGCCCTGCAAAAGGGTCGGTCTGTGACGTCATCGCCAGATATACCGTTGCATCAAGTTTTAACATGACACGAACCATTGCAGTCCCCAAAAATGTCTTTTTTTTTTTTAACAGTTTACTTTTTCAGGAACATGTTACACAGTGATGTGAGCTTTCGACCATATGGGTTCCAAAAGTTTCTTTCTCAGATTTTCAACATGCACTCCGGTTTGATCTATCGTAAGACATTTGGTACGAACGCCATTCATTTGGAATTCCCAATCGCTCAGACATGAAACGTGAAAAGTTGTCAATTTCCGCGCACACACAACATGACGCCCGAGTTTTCCATCTTTGCGGCACGGTCCGTGGATACGTCTCCTTTTTCCTCTTTCACACATCTGTGTTCGACTTTCTTTTCAACTGAACGATGTTATATTTTTGTTTGTGTTTTTTCACTGGCCTTCATTACTGGGTGTTGCCATATTTAAAATTCAGTGCATTATGGGATATCTTAATGCAACATTGCATATATACAGGGTGGCCTGAAATTCACTTTATAGTCCTTGAGCCAACCGGCCATATTTTGAAGTGAATGCTCCGGCGGGGGGAGTAATTCTCATTATGATTTTCCATTAGGGCAATATCTCAGCTTTCAGAAAATGCATGATGGACATCGTGAGACGGGCTTAGTGCCCGGATGGCCGCCATCTTTGAAACCACCCAGCGCGAAAATGCCCATTTGGTGGTACATGTTGGCACGTGTATCTGGAGTTCTATACTAGCTATCGACGTGCGGTTGACGACTAAATATACAGTCCGATCTGTACCGTCTAAATAAAAATAATATGAAGTATTTGTTATAGATTATGTATAATAAAAAACAATTATCGACAAAAAAATCATAATTTTATTACTATTTTTGCATAAACTTGTACTTTTTTTAGTGAAACAACACTGGTATGATTTTCAAAATTAGCATTCTGCTACACCGTTCATCTGTCTGCAAAAATAACTAAAAAAATACAACATATAATTCACTACGAGTGACAAAAAATCTATGTAAAGAGGACCGAAAATTACTTATATAGGCCGCCGGTGGCATTATCTTTCTGACTAACTCAATTAGGAAAAGTCGTACGGAGATGATTTTGACACCATACGATTCTAATAAGCAGTCGGAATTGTTACATAGGGAATCTGCGCTTTGGCGGCCATCTGGACCATTTTGTTTTAGATAAGATATAATAAACATCAATTTTGACAACATATCTTATAGTTTAGACATTTTTATCTTAACATGTCATGTTTATTACATATCACTCGTATGATCTTCCGAATTATGCATTTTGCTAAACCGTTTATCTCTTTCTAAGATTTAAGTAATTAAGCCTCCATTATAATAGACAACAACATATGTTATACATATACAGTGCACACAAAGTTAATCATCAGAGTTGCCATCGAGGTCATTGGCACCTGAGTCATGATAGCATCTTCCTGCACCATGTGGAGCATCCCTGCAGCTTACACACAACAGTGCACTTCAACCCATCAGTATGCAGAGCAATCTGACGGTCGACACATCCTTCTGCATGCATGAGATGAGATTGAAGACGACATCTGGAGCTGGTAGACCCGACATCCATCGGATTGTGAGCGAACCCATTCAGAGTTCCAGCATGTCCTGCTGATGGTGCTGGACGGCTGGCAGGTTTTCAAGGCTGCGTCGCCAGATAGCCGCCTGATAGTTGGCCCTAAGCGTATGCTGCATCAAGAGTCTTCACAAGGCGGCAATTGTCCAGATTCGATCTGCCCTTCTTTGCACAGAACATGTGATAACGGAGCGATTACACCGACGATCTTGTTTCTTGGCGTACAGCTGACACGTGAAGGCTGAATGCTATTGAAGACTTCTGTGGTACATCCACGAAGATCCCAGATCTGTGAATGCTTGGAGATACAGATCATTCGCTTGCACAAGCTTCAAAGCCTTTATCTTCCTTGGCTAGCCAGAGCACTCACAGTGTCACACCCGCCCATGCATGAAGCCCTGGCAATGCAGAGCAAACTCCACACCCAATACCGCAGCCAACTTTCCAACGTCGATCATCTGACTCGAACCTTTGTTCCTCGTCTGATGAAGAGCTGACTATCGATGGTTCTGCTCAGATGAAGACTGATCATCAGAACGTCGGTGTCATCTGCCACTAAGATGATCGTCTGTAGTGGTTAGCGGCGTGCTTTGCGGGAGAAACATACGGTTTCTGCTTCCTCGTGGCTACATCGAGTGCTTGCACCAACTTCCACCTGTCGCGGGTCAGTACCAGACATTTATCACCACAGGTGACATACAGTGTTCTGTTGCCTAGCTTTCCGCGATATCTTTCATGTTCCACGACTCGCCAGAAACACAAATCAGTTTCTCCTTTGTCTCGCTGCAAGCAAGGGACGCTCCAGTTCTTGATTTGTGTGCGGTCTGATCACGCTGAAACTGATGCCTTCATTTGAACCGCGGTTCACACGTTCAGCTGATTTGATGGATCCTTCTGTGTATGTGTCAAAGACAACATCGATGCGCTGCTGCCTTGACCAGCGTGAAGCGCTGCAGCAAGGATGCGTCAGAAGTTTTCGACGTGTCGTTCTCGCCATTCATCTTTTGTATGAGAGCCATCGCATCATATTGTTGCATTGACTTGTCAATATTCTCGGCTGGTTCCACAAGACCTTCCATGTGTTTCGCAAGTGCAGCTTTGTTTGTTTCTTCATTGACCCATCAACGTTTGCCAAAGACCATGGTAACGGCCCTAATGGGTGACAAAGGACAAGTTGCATGTCGAGGTTCCTTGTCTTGGCGATGAGTATCATGGTGGCAAACAGTTGTCTGTCAGCTCTCAGGACGATCTCCTTGTTTGTGCCCTTACAACTTTCTGCTTGATCTTACAAAATGTCTTCAAGTTTAGCTTCTTCACTGTGTCATAGAAGCCAGTCCCTCTTCAAGACGTTTTCTGGAAGCTTTGGTACGCCTCTTCCCCCTTTGCATGTGTTAGTAGATCATTAGAAACGTCCTCCCTCGCAGCACTCCGGTAATATACTGAGAAGACATGACGGATCATCGGCGAATGGATTGACCAGTCATTTCCAGTAAATCACAGATAGCTGTGACGCAAGACTTCATCACGTTTGATGCGAGAACTAGACAAGTCAGGGTGCTTGGCGTAAGATGGTCGCTGCCATTCACAAGGATCTTCTCGCAGTTGCCTCAGTGCAGCAGCCCGATGTCTGCAGTTAGATAGTATCGACACAGCCCTTGTCGAAGACTAAACCTCGTGTTCCTCCAGCTGTTTGCGTATCTTTGTTGACTGTTTCTTCTGTTGTCGGCAACAGCGATTCTGCAAATGGATTCCCTGGTGTAAGCTGTACGGAGAAGTAGCCTTGCATGAAATGCTGTACAACTCGGGCATGTTTCGTGGAGTTGCGTCATCTGTGCATAGTACACTGGTATATCTAGCAAGTTCACCTGTTCATTGCGAAGCACCAAGGGATCACTCTCTGACACAAGCCAAGTGAAGCATCCAGTCGCCTTCTCTATCCGCACGAATCACCCCAGCAGGTCTCTATCATATCAATATACAATCCAGAAGCGAGCCAGGTCTCCATGTTTGGTTCGCAGAAATTGTAGGTATTTCGCGAACATGTCAAAGATCTGTACACATGAATCATCATCGAGAGCAGCAGCGAGAGTCTCGTGGCAAACATCATCCTTGATGCTGCGAATTTTGAGGTCAATGCTTCGAATCTGGGTTCCTTGTCAGGATGATTGCTTTCTATCCACACCTGGAGCCCTTCCAAATGAGGCGCATTAGTGCCTCGTACATCAACTTGTGGAGTCGCACAGCACGTGTATTGCTTGCCTTCCAGAACCCTGTTGATGGAACTTCAGCGATGACTCCGACTCAACAGCTACATCCCGAAGCCTGCATCTCCAAACATTTTCCCAATGCTAGACATGAAGTTAATAGCCGAAAAGCTCGCCAGATTACATAGAAATACTCATCAAAGTCAGAGAACATGTTTGGTGGGCAATATCTCAGGTTTCAAAAATGCATGATGACATCTGAGACGGTAGTTAGTGCCCGGATGACGCCATCTTTGAAACCACCAGCGCGAAAAAAAATTAATATAATGGCGCCATTTTGAAATCCAGATGGCCGCCAAAGTGCAGATTCCCTATGTAACAGTTTCCGCCTGCTTATTAGAAATCATATGGTGTCAAAATAGTCTCCGTACGACTTTCCTAACTTGAGTTATCGTCAGAATAATAATGCCAGCGGCGCCTAAGTAATTTTCGGCCTCTTCATATATATTATTTGTACACTCGTAAGAAATTATATGTTGTATTTTTGATTTATTTTTACAGCAGATGAACGGTGTAGCAGAATGCATATTTGGAAATCATACCAGTGATTTCACTAAAAACAGTACAAGTTTAATGAAAAAAAATATAAAAATATATGATTTTTTGTCCATAATTGATTTTTATTATAATAATCTATAACAAAAAACTTCATATTATTTTTATTTAGACGGTACAGATCGGACGTATATTTAGTCGTCAACCGCACGTCGATAGCTAGTATAGAACTCCAGATACACGTGCAACAATGTACCCCACCAAATGGGCATTTCGCGCTGGGTGGTTTCAAAGATGGCGGCCATCCGGGCACTAAGCTACCGTTCTCAGATGTCCATCACACCTTTCTGACTTGAGACAAGTCTAATGAAATTCATAATGAGAATTACTCCCCCCGCCGGAGCATTACTTTTGGTCTGGCTCAAGGACTATTACCTCTTCCCAGTGAAGCATTGTTCTTGAACTCTTTCAATATACAGGTTTTATTGCACAGTACCTACAATAATTAATTTGTCATTGTATCTGTATGTGCTCCATCATTCTTCTTAGTCAGTGTTTCCGCATACCATAGCGGGCGAGGGGGCGAGGGCAGAGGGGAAGGGACGGAGGGAAGTGCGAGAAATTTATCAGGGGTAAAGTAACTTTCGGGCTATCCTGTGTATATGTATATATATATATATATATATATATATATGTTCTGAAAAACAATTATTTCATGAGAAGAATTAAAATTGTTTGGTTGTAATGCATCAACTTGCTTTTAAAACCTTTCCGCTGAACGTTTACTGTAGGAAACACACTGACATAGCAGCCACGACACCACTTGATTTTTTTTATCTTCATGAAGAAAAACGCATCAGAGCATCGTAGAAGTGGGTAAATAAATCTTGTTATCCTTTAATGGCAACAATTGTTCCCACGTTCTTGTGGGCTTGGCTGGGGGGAGTTTTTTTGGCACAAGTCTTTCACGAACTGGCTGGCTAGGCCTGACACTCGACTAGTTGTGGCAGGAATTTGTAATTTGTTCAGTGTGCCAGTGATAGCTCGCCTACTCTTTGCGAAGGACACTGTCGGATCTTTAACGTCCAGAAACTAATGCTGACAGGCCTGTTTAACGTCCATCCGAGGGACGGGAGCACGCATTAAAGAATCACCCTGCAGGTGAAACACCGAAATGACAGTTTATAGCTGGGTCTTGATTTAAACTCAGGCCAGGCAGCTTCGAGACGAGTGTGCGTACCTCCAGGGGGACATTCCATGTCAAATGTACACACGCTCCCGACACTAATACCTCATTTCCTCCCCATATGTTGGTCATTTATTCACT
>CM068964.1:95508710-95544440 GCA_035128595.1 Eptatretus atami | reverse complement strand
AAAGGCAGAGATGCTGGAAATAAGATCTTTGTACAGAGCTTGTGTCAATGTTGGCACTGCTGTCAATATGACCAGGATGCAAGATGGATAAACTGGCATGAAAGGTTTTATTTATTTTTTAATTATTTTTTAAACTCCTGATGGTTGAAGAACATAAATACTTAATGAATGTTATTTGCATCCAAGTAATTTGTGATTGCATTCTAACACGTTAAACATTGTAACTCATCTTGTTTGTTGTGTTGACAAGTTGATTTCATTATTTTTTTTGTACCTCTGCAGTTGATTTTCTCTTTTTTTTTCAGTGCACCTTTTGTGTTGAATTAATGAATGTCGTTGGGTTCAGAGTTGAACCACAACTGCATCTTGCTGAATATGGTGTTTTGATGACGTACACCAATAATGATGTGCTTCACAAACAAAACCATGAGAGGGAAATGGTTGACAGCCTTGAAGCTAGATTTGAGCTGACAGTTATATATATATGTATATATATATTATTATATATATATATAATTATATATATAATATATATTATATATATATATATACATTACAAGGGTGAGTCAAAAGTAGCGCCCGATTTCTGTTTTTTCGGCTGTCAGATTCTTCTGGGAAGTCATGTTGTTAATAATTGTCTTGCAGATTATTAATTTCGTATTTATTTATTTTTTGTTTTGTTTTGCAGGTTATTGCTGCGGTTTTGGAAAGTTACTGAATTTGCACCAAATAGCTTAATGGCCACAATTAACAGACACAATTGTGTCTACTGGGCTGCGAATAACTCAGAGAGTGACAGTTGAGAAGGAGGTTAATTTACCTGGAGTGACAGTTGAGAAGGAGGTAAATTTCCTGGAGTGACAGTTTGGGCAGCCATATCTCCATTAGGGATAATTGGACCCTTTTTCTTTGAGGGATCTGTCACTGCAGAAATTTACCTGGATTGCTGCAAACTTTCTTTGGCCCAGGGTACAAGATCAGGACTGTTATTTCCAGCATGATGGAGCTCCACCTCATTATGGACGTTATGTTCGTCAGGCTTGATGAAAACTTTCCCAGAAAGTGGATCGGCCGCCGTGGTCCGATCGAGTGGCCGGCACGCTCCCCAGACCTTACACCTCCAGATTTCTTTTGTTGGGGGCTCATGAAAGACCTTGTTTATCGTGAAAAGCCTCGTACCATTCAGCAATTGATGGCTCAAATCACTGCAAAGTTTGAGGAAATTGATATCGAACTCTGCAGACGTGTGTGCTGCTCTGTGCCTGCTCGGCTGCAATTGTGCATCGATCACGAGGGAGGGCACTTTGAAAATTGCGAGTAAAAAACAGCTTGGTACAGTTCCGTAATAATTTTTCTTGAATAAATGGTTAGATAAACATGTCATTCATTTATTTCTACCTTCTTGTACACTGTAATACAAATGGCAAACAAACAATTAACTGACAAATCGGGCGCTACTTCTGACTCACCCTGTATATATGTATATATATTATATATATATATATATTATTATTTATATATATCATCGACTCCTATAGAGAAGGACTGGAACCTCCCATGCTCGGGGTTTGTAACTTGAGTCTGAAGGATTAACTTGAGTCCGGGCTAAAATGACTTCTAGAAGGGCTAGAGACACGATCTCGGGATCCATATAGGGGTTTTTGAGGACGGCGAGTTCAATAGTGTCATTTTCAACACACCTGAGGTCATCTTCAAGGTCAAAAGGTCATATTTCAAGGTGAAATTACTGAATTTTGGTATTTTTTGCCCGTTTTTGTGTCTAACTCATAAACGGTGAGAGATGGTGATTGTAATAAGATGCAAGTGTGTAGAGTTGTTCAAACTTTGATATTTATTGTCATATATCGTATTACATAAACATATGCAGTCACAACACTATGCCTATTACAACTATGTCTATGTCTATCACTAGTTGGAGAGCTTTTCTTGCCTCCTGAGGCATCCCAAAGCTTTTTCTTTGTCACTTACATTGAGGACATGAGCTTTCAATAGAATGTTAGCTAAAGTAGTACATGCAGCATTACTACTAGCTAAGGTGCATCTACAGAGGATAACAGCTCAGCAAAATGAAATCGGCAACGCATTTTAGTCTTGTCATACAAATTATAGGCATTATGTACAAAAAAGACGGTTGACATAGTCGGCACACTCAATCCACCTCTATTCAAATTATCTAGAAACCTCAGATGACACCTCGTTACCATCTTCATCATCAATGATCTCCTCCATACTAGTGCTATCGCCATATTTATGAACAAGGTGTCCAGCCAAATAAACTACTTTATGCTTAAGCGCATCGTCAGACCCCAAGAGATCCTGGATGTCTTGAGGAGTAATCTCGTTCAATGAGTTCACTTCGCTCATCTGGATTTATGGAAGTTTACAGTTCTTGTCGCAATTAATCACACGAGAACTAGACTCGGCATAATGTCATGCTTAATGAGGTTTGCAAATTTACAATTTTAGCTGCAAGCATAATGTCAACTACGTCAATGTAGAAGTTTCCACCACTTCTTTGCCTGGCTTGGCCGAAAAACTTTTCCAGGCTTCATCTGCAAATATAGCAGGAAGAACGTAGTCAAGTCTTTCTCTGCCAGAAAGCAATTTGGCAGCATCCACATTATTACGTGTGGACACAGTGAAGGCTTCAGCAGTTTGCTGAGTTAGCTTCGCTTACGACCACCACTCCTTGCCATGCGCAGATAGATATATTTTGGCAGCCTGCTCCAGCCTAGTGAAACTTGTACAGTCTGCTGTCCAAGGCTGTCTGGATTCGTCGCGCAGAGGATAGCTGAGAAACGGTCTTTCACGTTCATCTTGAACCACTCACTCATTATCTGGGTGAGGATGATTGTGCCTTCGCTGATGCCCAGTGAATCCTTGAAGGTCTTTAAAGCAGCGACAGTCTTGTCATTGAACACTTGGCATACCAATGGTATACTCTGGCGCCAGAGACTTGGCATACTCTGGCGTTGAAGGGGCTTGGGGAAACAGCGGTGTGCATCAGCTTGGTTAAGCGAATAGGAGTAGCCCGGTCGATCTCATAAACCTTCTGAATATCACTCCAGTAAGCTTGTACTCATTACCATCTATGACAAATGAGAGTGTCTTGCCATCAACAGTAATCCAGTTGTTTGCGAAATTTTTTGAAGATGTGCACGTAGTCGTACACTAATAACATAGATTGCTCTTGAATTGACAGCACTTGGCAACTTCCTGGTCCTCCAAGTTTTGAATAAACACTGCGGTTGGTATTGCAATTGTCACATATCAAAGAAATCACAGTACCGCCAGCACCAACTACAGCTGATGCAGCTTCGATAAGGAGTTCCTTCAGCTGATCGGCAGTTAGTTTTTTGCAGGGCAAAATGTGTAGAATATAGCGTGGACCACCGAAATGGCAGGCAACTTCAACAACCATAGCATGTAAGCAAGCATTTCGTGTTCACCACCCGCTGCTGATTTTGAGCTTATCCACAAACATGCCCTCCTGAAAATCGCAATGTCTCGACCAGCTTTACCTCGTCAAACATTAAATTGACCAAACGCTGCTGTGGTTTAAGCTGGTCGAACAAGGTTTTGAGGTTGGAGTCCTGCTGACTACTGCAAGCATCTGTTTTACCTTTTTGTTGATGTAGAATGTTAAGCCGGATCGACGAATCATTTTGTATGCACTGGGTGATATGTTGTGAAGCTGCATTGCGAAAATCATAGTATCAGTATCAAATCGGCGACGATCAAGAGGTTTGAACATAAGATGCAGCTGCGACAGAAGGAAGTGAAATGAGGAAGCTCGTGTGCCTCAGTCATCCAACAGAGCTGGCTTATTACAAGCTGAAGAATTTCCTTGCTTGTGCATTCATAGATGTTTACCTGGTCAGTTATGGATCTAATCTGGTACCATTTTGAGAGCAGGCTGTTCTTCTGCAAAGGAAAAAGTCGTTTGGGCACCTCAATGCCATCTTTCTCAACTCTATTCAAGAATAGAAATCCAAAAGGTGAGTGAACTTGTTGGAATGAAAGAACTGCTTGACAGTTTGTCCAGTAGCATCAGTTCTTGATAGGTAAAGGTTTTCCTGGTCTTTTATGACGTTAAAGCCAGGAAAATAGGAGCTGATTTTAGCACAGAAGTGGTCGAAATCTTGGATATTGTCTGCAGCCTCATCAGCTGCCTGCATCTTTTAGCTCTTGATTCTGACGTAGAAGATGATGTTGGCATGGGGCTGAGAACACCTGCTTCAAAGCTGATTTCGGTACTCCAGGAAATATTGATGGGTTCTTTGGGTCGTTTGCCACCCCTAACTGACACCCAATCACAATTGAAATGTGTCTCACAAATATATATCTCCTTTAAGCACCTCAAGCTTTCTTCTCATTTGGCATTGCAATATCATCTCTCCTCTCCTCAGGATCTTTTGGGAAGGAATGACCTTTACATAAGGCGTCCCATCATAGTTTCCTCTACAACCAAAGCAGCTGCAACGACGTGGCATATTGTCACCAAAGCAGGAAACAATACAAAGATCCTGAGATCACCAGCTAGACAGTTTCTGAAGAGAAACAAACAAAACATACATTAGTTAACGATGATAGAAATCAGCAAGTAGGTGCAGTAGGTGCACAATGTCATGTTTTGTCATAGACTTTACAAAAGTTTTCCTCTATGAGTTAGACACAAAAACGGGCAAAAAATACCAAAATTCAGTATATTGAACTTGAAATATGACCCCAGGTGGTGTTGAAAATGACACTATTGAACTCGCCGTCCTCAAAAAACCCCTATATGGATCCCGAGATCGTGTCTCTAGCCTTCTAGAAGTCATTTTAGCCCCGGACTCAAGTTAATCCTTCAGACTCAAGTTACAAACCCCGAGATCGTGACGTTCCAGTCCTTCTCTATAGGAGTCTATGATATAGTATTATATATATATATATATATATATATATATATATATATATATATTTACACATACACACAAAAGGTGTAGGTCTGCTGATAATGTTCCAGATATTTGTAAAGGTGTGGCAGCTGCTTTGTATGACTTGACAATTGAAAATCTGATATGTTACATCTGCACTCTGTGGGGTTGTAGGTCTGTGGTGTTTACCCTCGTGAGTGATTTACTAAACATACAAGAATGGTTTTGGAGATCCTTCTCCCGATAGTTCAGTGCAGTATTTCAGAATGACAATGAATTAAATATTTATTTGTCACTTGTTTAAGGATTTTGGGGAAAAAAGCTGGACTAAGCTTCATTGGCTGTTTACTTCTTCTGACTCAATCCTGTGATTTTATATATACATTATATAAATATATATATATATATTATATATTATATATATATATATATATATAATATATATTCTGTAATGCATTTGTACAAGGTTATTGGTTGCATTTTGTTTTTTGGAATCAGCTTGAGAACATTTTGGCCTTTATTGCTTCGTCATTGTGTGCGTGTGTGTGTGTGTGTGTGTGGTGTGTGTGTGTGTGTGTGTGTGTTGTGTGCGTGCGTGTGTGCGCGCACATCCACACACACATGCAGGGTGTTTCAAAATCCGGAATCATAGGAAATATTTCCATTAAAAAACAAAACATTTGAGTGAATTCTGACGTCATGGGCCGATTTATAATGGCCCCACGTAGTCCAGATTTAATGTGGCCACTTATTCCTTTGGGAACACTTGAAATCAGTGGTTTATACCATGAGACCAGATTCTATGGAACATCAAACAAATGTGTTAAGATCAGAGTCAATGTTAGGAAACATTCAAACAAGCCTCCATATAAGAATGTTTGCGTGTATGCATGTTAGTCGCTGTCAATGTGAGCAATTTTAACGCATTTTTCTGAAATTAAAATGAGTACGTAAATTTTTGGGGGAAACTTAAGTTTGAATTCAATTATAAAGATATATATATATATATATGAGTACACAAAATAATACAAGTTGAAACGAATTACCTCTGCTACTGAAGATGGGCAGATGTTAAACATTCACCCCGTCTGTTTGTTTGCTGTCTATGAGCAGGATATCTCAAAAAGTTATGGACGGATTAGGATGAAACGTGGTGTACAGGTTGCGTGAGGACAAATTTATTTGACTTGAAGGTTAGGATACGGGGATTTATAAAGTGATTCTTCGCCATTGGGAGATGGAACCGAAAAACGATATATAGCACGATATCTCAAAAAGTATTGGACAAGTTCGGACTAAACTTGGTGGAGGAGTTGGGTAAGAACAAGCCGGTTTAGATTTTGAGTCAGGTCCGGATGCAGATCCAGCCCATCAGTGGGATACACGATGAAAAATGTGGTCACCAGGTTTTGTAATTCTTGACAGACATTGGGAGGGGTGGACGTCGTCAAACTAGACATAAAAGCAACACATTTAATGACATGATTAATTACTTTACGCTTACTCTAGAGATTCACTTTAAGGAAATAACTGCTCTATTCTAAGCATTATTAACCACCTAGGAGCCATTTCCACAACAATATGTTAATTTATTTCATACATTTTGTGCACTTGTGTCTACGATTGAGGAATTTTGATCGTTAGCAAAAGTCAACAAACAAAGTTATTTTAAAGTGAAATAGAATTGAGTGAGTTCTGTTACCGATGATTCATGAAGTTGATCAAATGACAAAGGTGTGCGGAGTGGACTTGCATGACGTGACTGCACGGCTTAGCATACACAAACTAATCGCACTTCATTCTCCCATAAATTGAAGGTTCTGCAAGATCGATGCTTCTGTCACCAGACTAATGAATGTTGCCTCACTAAGGTGCTTGCTCTCATTTTTGTCCACAGTCTATGCCAGTGACGGCAACAACCGAGCATTAGAGGATTTGAAAAAGTAAAATTAACTTCTGATCTGTTTGTCATCTGCAAAGTCCCTGAAACTTGAACTGCACCAAATTTGCTTCATTTTGATGTCTTTTTAATTTTGCACTGCAGTGGCAGAGTAAAACATATAAACTGCAGTAAATGGCAAATTCTACGATCTTCTTACTCTAATGCAGCTATTGTGTATCCTGTTGGACCCCGACATTCGCGTTTAATAAAATGTGAACTGCTGCTACATTCGCGGCCCTGTCCTTTGCCCATTTGTGGGTTTTCACGGGTGTATTCGTGGTTTTTCATGGGATTTTTGATTTTCCCTTATCAATCATGAACTGCCGGGAACCTATCCCCTTTTTTCCCATTGAAACATTGCCCCGACATTTGCGGATTCGACATTCGCGGCATTTTTCATGAATGTATACCCCGTGAATGTCAGTGTTATGTATGTATGTATGTATGTATGAATGTAGCCGAAATAGCGTGTGTGTGTGTGTGTATTGTGAAGATATACATGTGTGTGCACAATAATTTAATTTAAAACTAATTAAATAATGCAAGCATCACAGAACACGGTTATATGAGCTGTTTGAGAAGAATAGTACTCAAGTGCCCATTGTAGCCATTAGCGAGTATTAAATAAAGGTGTGTGTGTGTGCGTCATGCATAGGTACATACATCTGAAAATCATAGAAAAAAACAGGGCTGGGTTGATCTCTACCACAATTTTCATGTGTTGGAAGTACCCAGGGTCAGGTCATGGGCACAAAGAACCCCCCCCCCTCCCCTGCAAAGCCTATTTCACCTGTACACATGCTACAGTGCAAATGGTTTCCTCACCTCTGCTCCAGATGGGGGGAATATTAGCCATGGCACAAAATATGTTTGCCCCACCTCCCCCACTATCATCACTCATTGCCCCTCACCCTCTCGGCTCCAGTAATCCATTGAATAGGGGGAAAGGAATAGTTCCCTTTCCCTCTGTTTTAAAAATATGGATCGTGAAGTTCACAGTCTGAAGCCACAACATAATGCTGCCACGCCTTCTCGCTCGGATTTCGTATCCACTTTGGAATATTCTTGTTGTTCTTGAAACGGCATTGCATGCTTGTATCTACCCTGTAGTCTCCTTTTGCCTCGTTGAAATTATCTGTAGTTTTTAATGAATGTACTATATTGCTAAAATTGTTTGATCGACACTGACACTGTACAATACATAAGCCACTTCAGTGTCGGCTATCTGAACCAATTCTGTTGAAACGTTTTCCTTTTTGACGAGGTTGCGGAGGCTGTGATTGGCAGTGACAAAACATTGAAATTGACCAATCCGCCGGTAATCTTGAACGTGAATGACAAGACCGTAAAGATGGAGTATAAGCTATAAAGCCATCAAGTCCATGAATTATAATTGCATTTTTAATTGCATTTTTCATCAATTATTTTTTCCCCTCCATCCCCAAGATGTGTGATGATTTATTTTATTTTATCCATCAAGAACATTCTTGATGTCAATTTTTCATATTGGATTGCTGAAATGTGAACCCTGAGGTTTGTGGTGCCGTTATCTTTGCATCTTCAGCATTGGTGTCACATGTCTCTCTTACTTGTCTTTTTTATTTACTTCCTTTAATTGTGCATATGTGTATATATATATATATATATATATATATATATATATATATATATATATATATATATATATATACACCTTTGCTCTTGTGATGTGATAACCTTTATACCTAGTACCCCATTAAGCACCCAATGCAACTTTAGCTAATTTTGCAGTAATCCCCCTGGAGTCAACCAGGTCTGGCTTTGGGGGGTTCCTGATTGGCTGTAAAATGTCACATGCCTCCCCTGCTATCATTGGATTGTAGGACCTTTCCGTACTTTAAAAAGTAGTTGTGTATCATTACCAGGCTTTGGTGAAGATTCATTCCTCGTTGTCGGCAAATGGCACCTCCCTTCTGCAAGAATTTAATACTAAAAATACTGAAAAATAAAAGGCACTTTTAAAATCCTTTTTACCCAATTTGTTGGCAACTATTTTGAAAATTTTATTTGTTCTCCTGTTTGAATGAAATAACAGGACTCAGTTGTTTTATGCTTTAACAATTGGAATTCTGCATTGATACCAGTTTATTTTCCTTTTGTTTCATTGTAATTTGACTTTTTGTGAAATTTTTGTCGTTCAAATCTAATTTTCATCTTCCATCAAACTCTGGGGTGTTTGTTTACCTTTGGTTGATTCTGCAAAAAGAAAAGAAAAAAATAGAGTAGTTTGTCTTATCTTTCCCTTCCTGTCGTGTTATTACCAGATTGCCTGTTTCAAATATGCTGTTGGTTCTCTGACAATAGACCTCACGACAGCCAACGCTGATGAAGTGTTGGGTAAGTTTGTAGATGGTTGACCATTCATTCACATGTTATTATAACAAGAACCACATTTGATTTGTTTGCCGGTAAGTTTATTTATTAATTTTTTTATAACAATGCTTAAATCTTATTGAGTTAAACGTTTTATTAGAGATCATTTTATGCATTGTATGTCAATGAAAGTTTGATGATAAAAATCGAATTGTTTTTTTTCCCCTATTGTAGGAAACGCAGACTTGGCAGTGGTCAACTTTTATGCAGATTGGTGAGTTCTCTCTTGGTGATATTTGTCAAACAAGGAAAAATAAATTGCTATTTAAATACCTTTAAAATTCTGCATCATAGTTGATTGATTCTGACATTGGTATTTGATGTTGGTCCATAAAATTCTTGATCCCTCAAGCTTCTCTTGCTCTGTTTAAGTGGAGGATGACATGCTCACACAGCTTTAATATTACTTGGCACTCATCACAGTAGCCTTTACTTTATCAGCCATCGTCAAAGAATGCGTACACATTAATTCACTTTTCCCAGGAAATTACAAATGTTCGCTTCTGCATCATGTTCGCCCCCACCTTGAGTGGCGTTTGGCTTTGTGGTGGGTGAAATCTCGTGAAACAAAAATGTTGATTTATTACGCATCGGGGTAATGTTCCTAGACTCTGTCAGCATCTATAAAAGCCCATTATTAGGATTGGCAGAAAATAAAAGGGCAACTCAAACCCTTGAATTGTAATTATCGATGTAACTGGACTTGGGAGGCAAAAAAGAAGCTGTATTTGTAAAATATATGGCATGCTGAGATCAATGAATTAAATTAGTGTTAAATTGTATTCCTTCATTGTCAGAAGAAACCTTTTCATGACGATATTCTTAGTTGTTGCATATTTTGGGCACAATGAGGTGGATTGTCAAATACAGCTCCCAATGCAACGTATATTCTGAAGCCGGAAGGGCATTTGGTGATGTAATAACCAAATAATCCTTACCTCTTTTGGATGAGAACTAGTTATGATGTATTAATGCAAGGAGAAGTGCGCTCCTGTGAGCTTGCATACGTCCGTGTGTCACGCTTCGTTACAAAAGGGCTCCTGCTGTCATAGAATAATAAAAACGGTAACTTTGCAAAGCTAATAATCAATTTACTTGGAACAAAAATTTGTGCTAGTTTCTTCATAAATATGACTTTTAAAAGTTCCTTTTTCCAAGATTGGAGAAGCGGGACCCCGAGCTTTAATGTGGCTAATTTATTTGACAAAGGTTGGAACTCTTAGAAGGACGTGGAAGGAACACAACAAATATCAATGTGTGTGTGTGTGCCGCACACACACACACACACACACACACACACACACACACACACACACACACACACACACACACACACACACCACACCACACACACACACACACACACTATATGGCCAAAAGTATGTGGACACCTCGTCCAACATCTCATTCCAAGATCATGGGCATTAACATGGAGTTGGTCCCCCTTTGCTGCTATGACAGCCTCCACTCTTCTGTGAAGGTTTCCACTAGATGTTGGAACATTGCTGCAGGGATTTGCTTCATTCAGCCACAAGAGCATTAGTGAGGTTGGACACTGATGTTGGGCAATTGGTCTGGCTCGCAGTCGGCATTCCAATTCATCCCAAAGTGTTCGATGGGTTGAGGTCAGGGCTGTGTGAGGCCAGTCAAGTTCTTCCACACCGATGTTGAAAAATCATAACTGTATGGACCTCGCTTTGTACACGGGGGCATTGTCATGCTGAAACAGGAAGGGCCATTCCAAACTGTTGCCACAAATTTGGAAGCACAGAATTGTCTGAATGTCATTGTATGCTGTAACGTTAAGATTTCCTTCACTGGAACTAAAGGGCCTGCCCAAACCATGAAAAACAGCCCAGACCATTATTCCTCTTCACCAAACTTTACAGTTGGCACTATGCATTCGGGCAAGTAGCTTTCTCCTGGCATCCACCAAACCCAGATTCATCCTCGGACTGCCAGATGGTAAGCGAGATTCATCACTCCTGAGAACGCATTTCCACTGCTCCAGAGTCCAATGGCGGTGAGTTTTACACCACTCCAGCCACCTTGGTATTGCGCATGTTGTCTTAGGCTTGTGTGCGGATGCTCGGCCATGGAAACCCATTTCATGAAGCTCTCGCGAACAGTCTTGTGCTGACGTTGCTTCAGAATTCGTTTGGAACTCGGTAGTGTGTTGAACCGACGACAGATGATTTTCCGCACTAGCGCTTCTGCACTCGTCTGTCCTGTTCTGTGAGCTTGTGTGGTCTACCACTTCAAGGCTGAGCTTTGTTGCTCCTCGCACATTTCCACTTCACAATAACAGCACTTGCAGTTGACAGTGCAGCTCGAGCAGGGCAGAAATTTGATGAATTGACTTGTTGGAAAGGTGGCATTCTATGACTGCCATGTTAAAAGTCACTGAGCTCTCAGTATGGCCCATTCTACTGCCAAAGTTTGTATGTGGAGATGTATGGCTGTGTGCTTGATTTTATAGCCTGTCAGCAATGGGTGTGGCTGAAATAACAAATCCACAAATTAGAAGGGGTGTCCCATACTTTTGTTCATGTAGTGTACACATACACACACACACACACACACACACACACACACACACACACACCACACAACACACACGAAAAACAAAGACCCACTCACATCTCTCACTGTAAATGCGGGGAATAACCAATTTGCTCTCACCGAATCAATTGGTCCCAGGTGGCTAGGATTATATAAATAAATTGACTCCTCCCATGCTCTTCAAGCCGAAGAAGCTGATAAAGCAACGATGAAAGGCTCCCCAAGGTAAGGCCTTTGTTGTTTCAAACCCCTATCAAAGTTCAACACAGCTGCAAAGACATTCACAAATAGTACACACATGAGAATCCAATGCTACACACCCCTCAGCTGCCGGACCGGTTTCATCGCTTGTTGGTGAATCATCAGTGACAGTATATATTGTTGACAGTGACAGTATACAGTATATATATTGACAGTATATAATATCAGTGACAGTAATATATATATATTGTTGCGAATTCGCGCCCGCCTGCGTGCGAACGGCCACGTAACTCGAATCGCGGCACGTCGCCCACTGGACGGACAATTCAGTCGTGACCCTCTCGGAACAACGCCGGGAGCTAGTCACGGGTGGGGTTTAACCTCACCACGATCGTGCCAATTGCCACCCGCGCAGGATAGGTTGCTCGCCAATTGATCTACCTAAGTACTGCGCGAATGGTCGACCAGGCGATCGTACCACGCCACAGGCCGACTCCGGACAACGCGCTTAAGCGGTCCGTTCCGTGCTACAGTGATAACCGAGCGGTGTTATCGTTGGCCTCGACGGTTCCGATTAATTACGGGCGTTTTAAACCACTACGAACCCCTTACGTGATGCAGGATGGAGAGTCAAATAAAGGGAAGGACGCAGCGAAACGGGGAACAGTTCAACAAGCAAGCATTTTATTCACAGACCAGCACGGAAGCAAGCGCGTATATTACAGCATACAACATGCAACTAAGCAAATGCAAGAAAAAGAGTTAAAACCGACCTAACGCGTACACACGGCAACACTTACACAGTTTTACTTCACAGACGGCGCCAACACACATTTACACAAAAGCAAAAGAAAGAAGCCACCTTCACAGACAAGGAGGCAGACAGGCCGTAGGCCAAATGTGCGCGGGGCCTGGAGGAGCGGCCAGGTCCGCGAGACCGGGGAGGTCTTACCGCGTCCTCGTGACGCGTTGGCGGGCAAGCCGCAAAATGGCCGCGCCGCTGTGCCCGACTCCGTGCCCCTTGGCGTGCTCGTTGGCACCCACGTTTGGGTGGGGGAGGAACGGGGCCCCTTTTGCACTATCTCAGCGCGGGGGGAAGGGGAAATTATTGATGCCTGGGGAGGGGAGTGATGGCTGGCTTGGATCCCGCGACGAGATGAGCGATCCCCACACCGCAACCTCGTCGGACCGCCGCCTCTTGCTCGGACCCGAGCTCCTTGCCTGCAGCTCACCGCGCGCACGTCGACTCAACTCCACACACGCAACGCTCCTTGTCTCCAAAAGCAACTCCTCGACGACACTCTCCTCAACCTGGTATTCTCGCGCCTTTATAGCCGGCAGGAGAGAGCCAATATGCAAATTCAGGATCAGAACGCGATTGGAGGCGGGGCCACGCCGCCCCCCGGTCACCCATTGGTCGGGCAAAAATGGGCGTGAACCTCCCTGATCCTAAAATTTGCATATACGGACTCACATACACGCGCTTGGAGGCGGGCAAGCCGCTCGCGCTCGCCCATTGACGGAGAGAAGTGGGCGTGTAGCATTCCTGATCCGCGGATCGACGCGTTCGGCCTTCACTGCCGAACGGCTCCGGGACCAACGACGTTTGGTGTTGACTGGTGGTGTTTGGGAATGCCGTAGAAGCGATGATGTGGGTGAAGTTGTGAAGGTAAAGGCGAAGGTGGTGGAGGTCTTCTGTGGTGAGGGTTGGCGTTGTGGTTGTTGTCTAGGGTTGGAGCGTGGTTGTAGTTGGTGACGATGGCTGGCGTGGTGATTAAGGTGGTTTGTTGTGTGATGGCGGTTGAGACGTGGTTGGCTCAAAATAACGACAGAAAAGAAAATGGCTAACTCAAAGCGTCGCAGCCCGGATGATCACATAAATTCCTCTATACAACGGGTTTGGGCTAGCTACACATGTACTTACAGAGATATCTCACCTGCGGGCCCTTTATGGTGGTAATGCGAATTTCCACAACCGTAACAATATATATATATATATATTATATATATATATATATATATATAATTAATATATACATATATATATATATATATATATATATATATATCTGCACTATAATAACAGGGTGTCCTAAAAAAATGCCATCATTTGAACTGAATATCTAAGTAACTACATGCCCAGGCAAACGAAAGTAAATAGGCTTCATGTTGAACAATAAAAGATTTATTTATCAAAATTGGAACAAGAGATTCAGAGGGATGTAGATTTATAACCGTTTTCTCAAAACTTCACAAATGTTCAATATGCGCACTGCTGTGACACGACACACGTCAAGTCGGTGGTCCAGCTCCTGCCAAACACGGCAGCATGTCTGCGTAACATTCTCCAGCGCCTCAGTGATTCTCTACTTAAGTTCCTCGAGGCTTGTAGGAAGAGGGGGAGATAGACCATTCCTTTCAACATAGCCCCATAGAAAAAAAATCACAAGGCGTCAAGTCAGGTGAACGTGGTGGCCATTTCACCAGCACATTTTCATTATCACTGGCACGCCCAATCCATCTTCCTGGTAATTCTCATTGAGATAAGAATTAAACATTCACTTAGTTAGTTTTTACACATTTTGTTAAAATTGAATAATTTGAGCGAGAATTAGCTATGTTATAGACTACGAAATGACGTCATTTTTTTAGGGACACCCTGTATATATATATATATATATACATACATATATATATATATTATTGTCTATAATATATATATCTGTCTATAAGTATATGTCTATAATATATATGTATATATATATATATTGTTGTGGATTCTCGCCATCCGGCGTGCGGACGGCGCCTTTTTCCCGATTGCGGCCGTGCCGGCCGACCCGCAGAACCGCTGGCAATCCCAGTCGCAGCTTTCGGATCAACGCCGAACCCATACGGGTGTTGTTAAACCAACCATAGATCAGCAATCTTCTGTCCACGCGCTACAGGTTGATCGCCAATTGTCGATGTAACTCATATTCGCGCAGAAAGAAATGCCGGGGATTTATTCTCAAAGAGCCTGCACGAAAACGAGCCGCTTAAAGCCGCTCGTTTCCGTTTCGATTGCCGACGGTTTTATATCGCCAGGCCCCGTCGGACCAGATGTTACGTTTTTATCGGGCTATTAATCAGCCAGCTACTTATTCGAACGCAATTACGGCAGTTCAATGGAGGAAGGGACGCAACGAGCAGGGAATATTCAAACAACAGGACATTTATTTCAATCACATAATGCAAGCAAGGCAATGATGGGGTAGGGGACAAGACACGAGCAAAAAAGACCTACAGCGATGTCTATTTATTACCTTCGCAAACTTTGTTTGCGAAAGGTTATGTTTTGATGCTGTGTATTTATTACTTACTTAATCTAAAGATTCGTAAGTAATATTGAATGACTACCGTTTCTGTTTGTTTGTTTGTTTGTTTGTATGTTGTTTGTTTGTTTGTTTGTTTGTAGGCACGATAAACTCGAGAAGGAAGAAGCTACCCAATGTCAAAATTACACCACGTGATTCAGGAGGTGATGGCTAGTGCTGATTGATTTTGGTCAAATCGTCAAGTCAAGGTCAACGTGAGGTCAAATAATTCAATTTTTGATGGTTTGTACAGATAACCTCGAGACGGAAGAAGCTACCATGTTAAATTACACCACGTGATTCAGGATGTGATGGCTAGTGCTGATTAGATTTTGGTCAACATCGGTCAACGGTCAAGGTCACGGTGAGGTCAAACATTCGATTTTTGATTTTGGTACAGAATCATCGTAGAAATTCTGGTTTGGTCGCTACCTTTCTCTAGAGACAGCTTTTATTAGACAAGGTCAGGGTCAATTTGGCGATTTTCGTAAGTACCAGTCTATGACTGCTTGTTTGTTTGTTTGTTTGTAGCACGATAACTCGAGAACGGAAGAAGTACCAATGTCAAATTACACACGTGATTCAGGAGGGTGATGGCTAGTGCTGATTAAGATTTTGGTCAAAATCGGTCAAAGGTCAAGGTCACGTGAGGTCAAACATAATTCCGTAAATTACGTGGAGAATGGATATTTTTGCTTCGCCTCGACGTTACGAGTTCGTTTTAACTTCGATTTTAATTTTGTTTCAGTTTTTGCGATCGCTTAGACGCTTAAAACCTCGTTGTTCGAAATTCTGGTAAAATCGATGTTTTGGAGACGTTTTAAGATTGTATAAAAAAAATTATTTCACTCCGAAGCGTCAAAGGGTCGTCATCGATGCTTGCGCTCGAAGCAGACGTCACTGGTCCGTCCATGATGATTGCCGCTCGAGCAGACGCGTCGTTGATTGACAGGTTTTGCATGGGAAATGGAGATTTTTGCTTTCGTCGACTTACGAGTTCGTTTTAAACTTCGATTTTAATTCTGTCTTCGTTTTTGGATCGCTTAGGACGCTTAAAACTCGGTTGTCAAAATTCTGGTAAAAATCGGATGTTTTGGAGAACGTTTTAAGATGTATAAAAAAAAATATTTCACTCGAAAGCGTTCAAGGGTCGTCCATGATGCATTGCGCTCGAGCAGACTCACGGTCGTCCATGATGCAGTGCGCTCGAGCAGACGTCAGGGTTCGTCCCATGATGCAGTGCGCCGACAGACAGTGTGTTGATGACGTTAAGGTTTTGCATGGAGAAATGGAAGATTTTTGCTTCGTCGACGTTACGAGTTCGTTTAACTTCGATTTTAATTTTGTCTTCGTTTTTGCGATCGCTTGGACACTTAAAACTCGGTTGTCGAATTCTGAACAGCGATGAAATACTGATATATATAATAAATAATAAGTCTTTTATCAATTCTTTTAAAAGTAATACACCTTTATCTGGCATATCCTGCTGGTACTGAATCACTTAAAAAAAAAAAAATGGAATTTATAAGAAATCTAGTTTTTGTCTGGGCTCATTATCTGCAAACACAGTGTAAATCGTAGACCACAATGAATTCAGATTCAAGCTCCCTTGGCTTCTGACAGATTCATGCTTTATTAGACAGGTCAGAGGTCAGTTTGATGATTCGTAGTACCAGTCTATGACTGCTTGTTGTTTGTTTGTTTGTTGTATGTTTGTGTTTGTAGGCACGATAACTCGAAGAACGGAGAAGCTACCAATGTCAAATTACACCACGTGATTCAGGAAGGTGATGCTAGTGCTGATTAGATTTTGGTCAAAATCGGTCAACGTCAAGGTCCGGTGAGGTCAAACATTCAGTATTTTATGTTTGGTACGAGATAACTCGAGAACAGAAGAGCTACCAATGTCAATTTACCAGTATTCAGGAGGGTGATGCTATGCTGATTAGATTTTGGTCAAAATCGGTCAACGGTCAAGGTCACGGTGAGGTAAACATTCGATTTGTGTTTGGTACAGAATCATCGTATAAACTTCTGTTTGCGTCGCTACCTTCTCTAGAGACAGCTTTTATTAAGACAAGGTCAGAGGTCAAGTTGACATTTCGTAAGTACCAGTCTATGACTGCTTGTTTGTTTGTTGTTTTGTATGTTTGTTTGTTTGTTGTAGGCACGATAACTCTGAGAACGGAAGAAGCTACCAATGTCAAATTACACACCGTATTCAGGAGGGTGATGCTAGTGCTGATTAGATTTGGTCAAAAATCGTCAAAGTCAATCACAGTGAGGTCAAATATTCGATTTTTGATGGTTTGGTAGAAGATAACTCGAGAACGGAAGAACTTACCAATGTCAAATTACACCACGTGATTCAGGAGGGTGATGCTAGTGCTGATTTTGATTTTGTCAAAATCGGTCAACGGTCAAGGTCACGTGAGTCAAACATCGATTTTTGATGTTTGGTACAGAATCAATAGTAGAAACTTCTGGTTTGCGTCGCTACCTTCTCTAGAGACAGCTTTTATTAGACAAGGTCAGAGGTCAAGTTGACGATTCGTAAGACCAGTCTTATGACTGCTTGTTTTATTATTTGTGAATATGTGTGTTTGTTTGTTTGTTGTTATTCGCATAACTCCAAAAGTATTGAACTAATCGCAGCAAATTTGGTGTGGGATGATTGTTATTATCCGAGGACCATTTGATTTAGATTTTGGGAGCGATCGGGTCAAAAGGTCAGGTCAAATGAAAAGGTCAAAATCGTCTTTTACCATAGCGCGGTCAATTTGATCCAAGTTGCATGCAACTAATGCCAAAATGTTCAGAATTCACTGCCTCCATCTTGTGATATGTGACATGACACAATGACGTATAACCTTATTAGCGGTTGGAGTCAAAGTCGGGGGTCACGACATTGCAAAATGTGCGCGGTTTTAGTCATAACACGGTCAATTCTTATCCGATTTGCATGAACCAACACCAAAATGTTGACTTGTTCTGTTCCCCACACTCTAAATACCAATTTACAAAATTAAAGAGTAAAGTCAGGTCGAGGTCATGAAAAGGTGAAAATCGTCATTTGCATAGTGCGGTCGATTTTTATCCAATTTGCATGCAACCAATGCCAAAATGTTTGTCAATTTCAATGCCAATCTTTGTGATATACGATATGAACACAATGACGTCATTACTTTGTTAGCGTTTGGGTCAAAGGTCAGGGGGTCAACGACCTTTATTATCATAACGCGGTCATTCTTATCAATTTGCATGTAAGTAGATTTCAAAATGTTTAGAATTCAATTCCCTATCCTGTGATGTGTAATTTTTGATTTCTTATAATGTGACCAGTTTCATCAGATTGACTCTGACACGACACCCAAAAAGTCAGGGATTCATACAGAAATTGTACAATGTACGTGATCAGTGTCAAACAGCAGAAATTTAATGTTTTTAAGCATCAATAACAACATTGAGATGGCAGATGTGGTATGGATTAAATACCTCACAATCAACGGTTTCTGGGGTGGGGGCAAAATGAGCGTTGGCGAAGGTAATGCGCTCCTACTGAGTGCCCGTTCTAGTTATCTCATGCACTTAGTCAGTTCACTACTTAGTAGACAAGCGCCACAGACTTTCATGCAAAACCCAAGAAAGAAAGAAAGGAAAACACCGACTCGTAAGCCTTTATAATTGCTCGCCAGCGGAATGCCGCAGGGCCCCGAGAGACGAGCAGGCCTACTGCCACCCTCTGGACTCCTGGGCGACCCTCGATGTCTCTGCCCACACTCGACTGGACTCCACCAGCTCCCAACTCAACTCTCGCTCAACGACGCTCCAACGAACGCCTCCAACGGCGCCTCCAACGGAGCCTCCAACGACCAACTCCAACGAGCGCTCCTAACAACGCCTTCAACGGCGCCTCCACGGAGCCTCAACGACCAACTCCAACGACGCCCCCAACAACGCCTCCAACGGCGATCCGGCTGGCGACTTCTCTCCGCTCCAACTTGACTCTCTCACCAACTCGCCAACTCTCTTCACCAACTCGCCACTCTGGCGCTCTCCACACCGATTCCACTCTCGGCCAGCGAACGTGGGCTTTTTATCGCCGTCGGGGCGTTTTGCCCCTCCCTTCCCGGCGCGCAGGGAAAATTCCAGGAGAGTTCGGCTTGGCTCTTTTGTTGCAATAACCGACATTCTTTTTTTTACGCCGTTCTGATGGACCCGCTCAACCGTCACTTTCTGTTTACCCGTTCTGAGGGATATTGGGGCGGGAGTTGTTGAGATGCTGTTGTGGTGGTGGAGGTGGCGTGGTAGTGTGGTTGACGCTGTGGTGGGGTTGACGCTGTGGTGGGATGGCGTGGTTTGCTGAGATGCTTGTTGTGGTGGTGGAGGTGGCGTGGTTGTTCGTGGTGTCGTTGAAGAGATGCTGTTTGTTTGAAATAAAAGATAGAAAGAATAACGGCTACTCAAAGATGCACAGCCCGGCACACGAATAATCCCTTTACTTAACATCGTGGGGAATCTAACTGCTGAACACACACTTACCGAATAACTGACTCTGGGAACCTGAATTGTGTTCTGTGAATTTCCACAACGTAACAATATATATCTGCACATAACTAAGCCTGGTTGTTGGCGTAGTGGTTAGGGTAGCGGCTTGGATCCAAAAGGTACTGAGTTCAAGCCCCGTTGACCACTTGAATTAATACACACAGGAGGTTGACTCAGCCTGTCATCCTTCGAGGTCGGCGAAGTGAGTACCGAGTGTACTGGGCCGGTGTATGCCCCAGTTAAAATAGTGTACATCATATCCCTGTGTCGTAAGAGGCGACCAGGGTTGCGTCAGGAAGGGCCCATCGGCGTAAAAAACCTGTGCCAAATCTACATCTATGCGGATCAAAACGGAAGTGATCCGCTGTGGTGACCCCTAATGGGAGCAGCCGAAAGAAGAAGAAGATATATATATATATATCTTCTTCTTCTTTCGGCTGCTCCCGTTAGGGGTCGCCACAGCGGATCATCCATCTCCATTTCGCTCTATCCTCCACATCTTTCCATTGACACTCCAACCACACGCATGTCCGCCCTCACCGCATCCATGAACCTCTTCTTTGGCCTTCCTCTTCTCCTCTTACCTGGCGGCTCCATCCTTCAGCACCTTCTCCGATATACTCCGCTTCCCCTCTGTGCACATGTCAAACCATCTCAATCTCGCCTCTCTCATTTTGTTCTCCAACCGTCCTACCTGCGCTGTCCCTCTAATATACTCATTCCTTATCCTGTCCATCCTCGTCACTCCCAACGAGAATCGCAGCATCTTTAATCTGCCACTCCAGCTCCGCTTCCTGTCTTTTTGTCAGCGCCACCGCCTCAAACCATACAACATAGCTGGTCTCACTACCGTCTTATATACTTTCCCCTTCACTCTTGCGCTACCATTCTGTCACAAATCACTCTGCAACTCTTCACCTCACCCACTCCATCCTGCTGCACTCTCCCTTTTCACTTCTCTAAAACTCTCCGTTACTTTGGACAGTTGATCCCAAGTATTTAAACCCCTCCACCTTCCCCATCAACTCCTTGCTACGACATACATACGTGAAAATATTCACGCATACATATGCAAATTAATTATTTAAAAATCATACAATGTGTTATTTTAGGATTTTTGTTTTAGATTCCGTCTTTCACAGTTGAAGTGTACCTATGATAAAATTACAGACCTCTACGTGCTTTGTAAGTGGGAAAACCTGAAAAATCGGCAGTGTATCAAATACTTGTTCTCCCCACTGTACATTATATATATATATATATATATATATATATAATATATATATATATATATATATTATCGGTTTCAGGGTGGCACGCAGGGTTCAAGAGGGGTGGCTTGGACCCACTACTCAACCTCCGACTTTGATGCTGACAAGCCGTGGATAATTCTGTCTCTCGACAGGTTGCTGAGTGTGGTGATTAATCCTTTCAGTTTGTTGGTTATGATGATGGCGTTTAAACCAAACCCCCCAAAAAAATCTCACACAGCACACATATAAACGACAAACTAGATGCTGTTGTAAATGAAGTCCTGTTGATGATGACTCATTCGTCCTTTGTCTGCAGTGGTTGTGAAAACCAAGGTTTTCTTGGTGTTGAGCCGCCACGGCTTTAAAATGGCATCGAAAAGGCAAACAGAAGAGGAGACTCATTCGTTTTCGTCATGGTTGTTCACCAAACAAATGAAATCCACTTCGCTCAATTGTCTTCATGGTGTGAAACAAAAGTCACAATTAAATATTGATCTGTTGAGTGACTTGTGAATAAGAAAAAGGCTTGTAAGGAAAACCACGTGAGCCACTAACGTGTCGTGACGACGAGGTCCCGTAAAGTGCCTTGCAATGTCCGCTACATCTATTGGCTCTCTGGAAGAACTGCACTGATTGACTACTCGTGTTCACACAATTGATTTATTACAAATATTAGCAAAATGCAAAGAAAAATTTATGAGTCACTACACTGAGCAACCGCCAGTTGAGGCAACGAAATCTAGCAGGGTCCTCGTGCCCAATTATCACGTTACCTACCGGTGATACAGTTATCCAAACTAGGCAACCATGCTCTCGACTTCCCACCCTGTATACTTATTATGTACAGCCGAGCGAAACCTTGGGTGGCAGGTTGGCGAAGCTAGTGCAGCGAATTAATGAAGTATAACATCCTGTCTATTACATACGCTGTCAAACCAATCTTGGAAAGAGGCAATCAAGCAGGTTGGAAACAGTTTATAAACAAAATATGGCATGTATTTACAAGTAAGGCAAATAACTTAACCCCTACCACCGAAAAAACCCCTTGCATAATCTTACATGCCGCAATCATTCTGTGGAGAATCCATATATCCATATATCCATATATACATATATATATATATATATATATATATATATATATATTTTGGGCGTTGGGTCGGCCCCTTGTTCACCAGATGAAAGCCGGCGAGCTTACCTTGGTCCCAGTGTGAAGGGAAGGAAGGAAAGGAATGATGTGCGTGTGCGTGCGTGCGTGCAATATGTAGAGAATGGTGTGGTGTATGCAGGGTAGGCTCCAGAGGAAGGTGTGAGGTGCATGTCAGTACCTCGCCCAGATGGGTCAAGAGGTTCAATCGTTGATAGCTCTCTTTTGTGCATCTCAAGGAACCAAATTAAGGGGTGTAGAGACAGAAAGGAAAGATTGTGTACATCACTATGTTGGCTGCTGTGCCCCAAGGACCTCATGCTTCTGTCCGCTCTCAGATCCTCGTCCCAGCATGACTTTTCTTGCTCCATCCCTCAGCTCAACAGGCAGGCAGGCAGTTGTGGTTTTCGTTCAGGTCCCTGGTACGTAAGTCAGCTGCGGAACGCTGGAGTGTTCTGACTTGTATTGGCCTTGGGTGAGGTTGGGCTTCGGGGGTCAAGGGTTGCTCCAACACTCTCTGACCCCTGCGTGTTGCTTCCCCATTGGTGCGCGTATTCGAGAGCTTTTTAGAAGGTTGGTCTGCACCTGGCATTCGTAACTTTTCGGAGGGTAACTCCCAGTGGTGCTGCAGCGGGGCGTTGTAGGTTATGCACCCAGCGCAGGAATTACCTTGGAATATGGCTGATTATGTTCTGTAACGTAATGTTTGTGTTGGAAGACGTGTCATCACGTTGTGGGCATGATTTGCGCTGTGGGAAGGTGCAGGGGGAAGAAAGATGAGGAAAAGGTTTTTAAATGGATTGAGGATGGGAGGGATTGAAATAGATTGAATGAAGAGGGGGATTTTTGAGACAGTATCGGGTTTCAGTGCTTAAGCAAATCCGATAACATATAACCTTTGTAATGCAAATCTGATAACCAAATGTTTTTGAAACAGGCGCGAGGACAAAGGAAAACCTGATAGAACCTCCAGAAGATACGGGATGAAACTTTGCCACTCACTCTCAAAGGGTGTCTTATGTGAATCCTGGGTTACCTCGCTGGGTCTGAAGCCGCCATTTTTTTGGCTGCTCAACCATGATTTGACGTGGAATAGGCTGCAACTTGGAACAAGCAGTTATCATTCATCATGGTGGGAGAAAGAGAGAGATAAGAGATTTATATAGATTTATAAATGTGGGGAGAGGGGAGTTGCAGAGAGAAAATGTTTTGCTTATGAAACACACACACACACACACACACACACACACACACACACACACACACACACCACACACACCACACACACACACTATTAGTGCTTGGCCGATATTGGCAATTCTTCAGGAATCGGCAGATTGGAGTCAGTGTGATTACCGACTACAGTATGTACTGTATACAGCCAAAAAAAACCTTGAGAGCTTTCACCCTTGTGTTGGGGGGAATTTCAATAAAGAAATTATATAATCAACGTTTTCAGGAGATGTGTCATAAACATTAATAATAATAAAGCTGCCAATCGTCATGTGACGGAAAAAAAATTTGGCTCCTAATTTAGAAAACAGCTTTATATGGCAAACGGCTTGGGAATCGGATGTTATCAAATATATTTTGCTTTGAAACTCACAAAGAGAAACCATATTACCTTTGAAGTCATGTACCTCTACCTTGTAGCAACTGCTGACTGTACATCCCGATCAGGACATGAACTGTACGCCATCGACTGAAGGTGCTCGGCAGTGGCTAAGCACTCGATCAAGCACTCCAATTAAATGGTTGCTCAGGAACGGCTGGCCAGGCTGTGGCTGCAGCCTTTAATCCCTTAACTTAAAGTAGGATTAGGATCCTATATAGGATCCTATTTATATAGTATCCCTTTAACTTTAAGCTGTCTTCACCGCCATGCAGCAGTTATAAACTAAAATGACTTCATCACAAAAGAGCTGCAGCTTAATGCAGAACAACCATGGAGACATCGCAAAGTTCAATCGTCTGTGAATAACATTGGAAAATCCAGTGCTGTCGTCTGTCTTCAGTGACACACAGTCGCGCAATGTTAACTTTATTTTAAATGTCCGTTTTTCACCAGATTTGCTTTGATTCCCTGTGGAGCACCTCACGAAACCTCCAAAATATACACGGATCTGGCAGATGCTGTGGATAAGCAGTCCCTCTGGGGACAGGGTGCGAGGTCAAGCAGTGAATGCATTAAATTTATAGTGTCCCTTTGAGGTCCATCTCGGTTATTTGAAATTCAATTGTATTGTTACGGTTGTGAAATTCGCATTACACCATAAAGAGTCCTCAGTGGAGATATATCGGTAAGTCCATGTTGTAGTTAGCCCAAACCCGTTGTATAGAGGAATATGTGTGATTCATCCGGGCTGCGACGCTTTGAGTTAGCCGTTTTTTCTTTCTCTATTGTTATTTCGACATTAATCCCCAACAACTCAAACACCACCACCTTCGCTCTTTACCTCCACAACTCCATCCCGCACAACATCGCTTCACCACCATTCTCAAACGACACCCGCCAACAACTCAACACCACCACTTCGCCTCTTTACTCACAACTCCATCCGCAAACATCGCTTCACCACCATTCTCAAACGACCCCGCCAACAACCAAACTCCCACCACCTCCGCTTTCTACACACGTCGTGCATGGGCTGTGAATGCGTCTTTCGCTTCGAAAAGCGGATCAGAATGCTTCAGCCCCCTCTTCATCCGCCAATGACTGAGCATCGGGTAGTGTAGCCCGCCTCCGAACCCGCTGTGAATGCGTTCCTTTGCCCCGAAAGCGGATCAGGAATGCTTCACGCCCCCTTTTTGCCCGACCAATGGCTGAACAGTGGGTGGCGTGGCCTGCTCCAATCGCGTTTTGATCCGAATATTTGCATATAGGCTCCTCCTGAGACCTATAAGATGCAGCGCAAGGCGACTCGCGCGGAGTGGAGGAGTTGCAGAGTTGTTGCAGAAGAGTTGCAGGGGAGTTGAGTTCGGAGTTGGAGGAAGTTGGAGGGAGTTGAGTTCACGCGGTTCGTTGCAGGCGGCTGGTCGAGTTCAAGTTCAAGTCAAGGAAGACGTGGTCGGCAACGAGGTTGCGGTGTGGGGGTCGCTCGTCTCGTCGCGGGTCCAAGCCAGCCAGCCATTCCCCTCTCCCTGAGCATCACAATCCCCCCCCATCGCGCTGAGATAGTGCGGGGGGGCCCGTTCCTCCCCCACCTAAACGTAGGTGCCAACAAACGCTCGCGCGGAGCACGCCGGAGAGGACTCGCCGACCACGCCAGGGCACGGAGTCGGGGCGCAGCTGCGCGAACATTGCGGCTTGCCGCCATCGCGTCACGAGGACGCGGGTAAGACCTTCCGGTTCGTGGACCTGGCCGATCTCCAGGATCCACGTACAATTTGGTCTACGGACCTGTCTGCCTCCTTGCCTATGAGGGTGGCTTTCTTTTCTTTGCGGTTGAATGCATGCTGTGGGTGCCGTGTCCAATAAGTAGAACTGCTTAAGTGTCTGTGCCTGTACATTGCCCTTTTATTCGTGTAACTCTTTCTTGCATTTGCTTTGTTGCATTATTGTATGACTGTAAAATACGTGCTTGTCTGTGTGTTGTAAATAAAGTGCATTGTGTGAACTGTTTTCCCGCTTTGCTTCGTCTCTTCCTTTTATTGAATCTCCATCTTGCATCACGTAAGGGATGATAGTGGGTTTAAACGCCCGGTAATAATCGGAACCGTCAAGGCCGACGATAACTCGCTCGGTTATCCTGTAATCGGAACGAACCGCTTAAGCGGTTCGTGTCCGGAGTCGGCCTGTGCGTGGTACGATCGCCGGTCGACCACTCGCGCAGGGTACTTAGGTAGGTCGAATTTGGCGAGCAACCCTATCCTGCGCGGGTGGGCAATTGGCACGATCGTGGTGAGTAAACCCCACCCGTGACTGGCTCCGGGCGGTAGTTCCGGAGGGTCACGACTGAATTGTCCGTCCGCGTGTGGCGACGTGTCGCGATTCGAGTTACGTGGCCGATCGCACGCCGGCGGGCGGAATTCGCAACAGTATTTACCTCTGAAAATGGTATTTTTGGTCGGACTTTACATAATTTGTTGCAGTTGAGTCTGATCTGTGTCTGCGATTATATATATATTTTTAAAAAGTGGAAATATAAATGAAATCAGAGTTAAGCAAGGCCATGAGGCTGCCTAGAGCATTCGAGACGCCTCACATTCCTATACAAAATCTCTCCACGACCTAAATTCATGAAATTTAAATGGATTTTCATGGAATTTGTTTTAGTCAAGTGAACCTACATTAGCAAATACCAAACGTGGAAACATAAATCGAATAAAACGTAAGATAAAGTCATGAAGCCACTTGGAAGAATATGGAAGCTCCTCATCTCACATTGCGTTATCTATAAATCCACAATATGATGTAAGACCATTAAAAACATCTGATTTTCACAAACCTTGCTGCAATTGAGTGTTTAGCTACCTTAAGGCCCAGTCACACCTTGACGTTTTAGCCAACGTATGCCGATTTTTGAAAAAATTGTCTAAAAACGCTGGTACACGTCGAATACGTTATGGGTAAGTTTTGATAACATTGAGAGCACGCTGGAAAAACACTGCCATACGTCGTTGCACGCTGGCTTTAAACGTTGTATCTTTCGATTGTCCTCAAAGCTTTCCATGCTTGAAATTTTACGACTTATGCCAGCGTATGACTCACACGTTCCCACATAACGCTCGCCATAAGTTGGTGGCACGTCACCGATCGTTGACACACGTTACTTGTAAGTTACTCATAAGTCGAAACACGTCGAGGTAATGTTTAGCGTACCCGAAACTTATTTCTAAGCTATGAGTTACGTGTTGTACTAACGTTACGCGATCGTTGACACACATCGACACACTTTACTTGTAAGGTGCTCATCGGTCGAAACACGTCAAGGTAATGGTTAGCGTCAGTGTTCCAGACTCCCTGGTTTTTTTTTTTTTTAATTTTTTTTTCTTCCTTCCTTCGTATGATGGTGATGTTGACACTTCGATTTCTAGTGCGGTTGTAATATAATATAATTAATAAGACTGCCCGCTCAACGATTTAAATCATAACCGCACTGTACACTGAACACCGTTCATACGAAGAAAAAAAAAAACCGGGAGTCTGGAACACTGACGCTAACCATTACCTTGACGTGTTTCGACTTATTGAGCACCTTACAAGTAACGTGTGTCGATGTGTGTCAACGATCGCATATCGTGCGTACAACTTATTCCCATCGCATGCGGAGCGTGTGTCATACGGCAAGTACGTCGTAAAATTTTCAACATGCTTAAAATTACAAGACGTACTCCACTTAATAGGACGTATGATAGCGTACTTTAGCGTTCTATTCACGCAAACCAAACTTACCCATACCGTATTCGACGTGCGCCAGCGTTTTAGACGGCATTTTTCAGAGTCGGCATACGCTGGCAAGATCGCCAAGGTGTGACTGCGATGTTGACACTTCCATTTCTGCGGCGGTTATGATTTGAATCGTTGTGCGGCAGCCTTTCCATAACCTACGCCACGTCATCGTCGGCGATGCGTGCAGCGCGCTATGCATAAGTTAGACTATCGTTGGGCATAGGTTGTGAAGGCGACAACAGGTTCAGCATTCGTTGGTATAAGTTATCTATACACAACGAAACGTTCTGTGTCCATTACTAATACGTTATGCATAAGACCAAGTCGTTATGAATACGTCCGAATCTTTAAAAAAACATCGAAAGTTCAACGTAAGCCAGCGTTTTACATACATTTAATACGTTGCCATCGCTGGCTAAAACGTCAAAGTGTGACTGGGCCTTTAGCAACTGTGAAAAGTGAAAACAGAAATTGAATTAAAGTTCAAATGAATGTAGGCGTTCGAAGCAAAAAACAGCTACATGGTACATTCTCAAGGGAAAATCCTTTCCACTCGTTAAAACACAATGATGTTTAAAGCATCCATGTGCAACCCTTATGTAATCTAACAGCTAATAACATCAAGCATGTGGTGAAATGAAATGCTTAACTTCCATGAAAATTAAAAAAAATCATGTAGACATCTTTATTAGAAGAAAACCGGCACGGCCTTGTATCGATTCGAGGTCCGACCCTCAACGCCATCAGCATTTATTAGTACATGTATACATTGATAAATTTATGAGGTTGATCCAATTCCATGGAGAATCGACTTTGCGACCACCAATCTCAATTGCATCTGGTTTTATGAATACCTTCTTTACAAAGTGGAAAAAATATGGGCATCCCCTGTATATCTCACCAAACGTTAAGGTTTAAATTCGGTTTTATCGAGGCTGATTCGTAACACGAACCATCCTTGCAATCCATTCTTTCTTGAGTCAACTTGCACAGAAAGCGGAAATAATTTTTGCAAGTTTAACCTTCGATTCGACAAATATGTTTTACTTATCTCGGTCTTGTGTCTTGTTTTGATTGAAAACAACATATGGTACATTTCAGTTGGTTTTGTTTCGCTTCAAAATCACGTCCGAAAGTAACTACAAATCTGAAACATTATTCATGCATTGAAATGTAATTCTGGCAAAAGCGTAGTTTTATTGCACAAGTTGAGTTGAATCGTCCCATAGATTTTATGCACATCGGACCAGCCATTCATAGTCAACAGGTGTATTTTGCACCTGATGGTGACAATTGTGTTGTTTTATTGCATGTATTATGGAGTTAAATTATCCTGCAATATCTGAGAGGATCAAGTAAGCCGTTGCTGAGATGCAGCATTGTAATGAACGATTAAAAGCCCTTGGTGTTCGTGATATTAAAAGGACTATTGATGTGATCGAGGGAAACATTTTTCCTCCTTTTATCAGTATTGCTGGCTCTTTACTAAAATTATTTATTACATCTACTTTCATTGCTATGATTGTTGTTTTTGTTGTTTCAATCAGTTGTTAACCGCATTTTATTAATGAGGCTGGCAACACTTCAAAAAGCCATTCATGAAATTAGATGTTGAAATGATCATCGATGTGCTGCGTACTTTTCTGCTCGTTGACGTGATGACTCGTTACTGGATCCGATGGGATGTGACGAGAAAAATGAGGTGGGACTCACTCCTTGTCAATTTTAATTGAAAAGTCAAAGTGCCTTAAATTTGCTTGCACCCAATTCCCTCGACACAAACCTTTCCCCAATGCCGGTCTGGTGTGGATGAATTACGAAATCCCCAGCGTTCTCATCTGCCAGTCAGTTGTAGCAGGTACGGGCACGAGTGTATTTGCCGAGAATAAATAAAATAAAAAAACGCATTTTCTTGTCGACACGGAGGGTGGGCGATATTCGGCAATTAAGTGAGATGCACGATGGACAGAGCGAATTAGATTTCTTCCTTTTTTTGTGGATTGTTTTGTATCTAATGAGAATTGGGTTCCCACATGGATGTGCTCTCTTTCCTTGACGTTCAGTGGCAATTTGATTGGCTTTCCTTCATGTTGCATGGTGCAATTAAACAGGCAACCCGTTTGGCTCTGCCTTTGAATAATCATGTTCGCATTTTTTTTTTTTTATCGAATAGCATTAATCTCCTTTCTCCTTATGAATCTGTAACAGCAATTGGTGAAAGGTGTTCAGTTGCTGAAGTGGATGAAAATGATACGTCGGTTTTTAATTTATTATATACTAGCAAATGCCACCCGTCACTTCGCTGATGGGAACACTGAGATGGGGGAGGGGGGAGGGGAGATAGAGAGGGGAGAGAGAGAGAGGAAAGGAGGAAGGGGGGGAAGAGACATGAGGGAGGAGGGGGAAGAGACATGAGGGAGGGGGGAAAGAGACAGGAGGGGGGTGGAAGAGAGGAGGAGGGGAAGAGAGAGGAGGGGAAGGGAGAAAGAGAGAGGGGGAAGGGCAGAAAGAGAGAGGAGGGAAGGGGGGAACGAGAGAGGAGGGAAGGGGGGAACGAGAGAGGAGGAGAAGGGGGGAACGAGAGGGAGGGAAGGGGGGAACGAGAGAGGAGGGAGGGAGGGGAGAAAGAGAGAGGAGGGAGGGGAGTGAGGAAGAGGGGTGGAGGTGGGGGAGGAAGGGAAGGCAGGAAATGTGGTGAAGCGTCAATTATGATTCACACTGTCTCATCAAAATCATTCTGCTTAGAATAACAATGAAGATGGAAACAAAATAATGTGTATAATTCAGTTGCTACTGATTAGACGATGAATACCGCTCAGAGACAAACACCACCTGGCACGTCCGGAGCCAAGTTGTCCAGAGACAAACACCACTCGGACACGTCTGGAGACAAACTCCTGTCCGGACATAAACACCGCCCAGACACAAACTCCCGTCCGGATAAAAACACCGCCCAGACACAAACCCCCTTCCGGATATAAACACCGCCCGGACACGTCCAGAGACAAACTCCCATCTGGACACGTCTGGAGACAAACTCCCTTCTGCACATAAACACCACCCAGACACAAACTCCCGTCCGGATATAAACACCGCCCAGACACAAACTCCCGTCCGGATATAAACACCGCCCAGACACGTCCAGAGACAAACTCCCATCGGGACACGTCCGGAGACAAACTCCCATCAGGACACATCCAGAGACGAATCCTGCCCGGACATGACCACCGTCCAGACATAGCAACCATCCGGATACGTCCACAGACAGACACAGACAGTTAGGGGTAGGGGAAGGGGAGTTATCAGAGAGAATATGTTATGCATTGCGAACAACACACACACACTTGGCCGATATTGGCAATTTTTCGGGAATCGTCAGGTTGGAGTCAGTGTGATTACCGACTACAGTACGTACTGTATACAACCCAAAAACCTTGAGTAGCTTCCACCAAAAAAATGCTACATTTATACAGACGTTTCAGGGAGATGTTCACAAACATTATTCTTTATAAACAGCTGCGTGTGACGGGTGGAAAAAAAATTTGGCTCGGTAATTTAGAAAATGCGTTCATACGGCAAACGTCTCGAAATCGTGCGTTATCAAATATATTTTGCCTTTAAACTCACAAAGAGAAACATTTAACCTTTGTAAAGCAAATCCGATAACCAAATGCTTTAGAAACAGGCGCGAGGACAAAGGAAAACCTGATAGAACCTCCATAAGATACAGGATGAAACTTTGCCACCACGGCACCCATAACAGGCATGGCATGTCCACATACCCGCGGAGAGTCCGTACAGATCCAAATCTACCCATATATACCACGTCCGTCTGTGCTGTGTACATACCTCTACCTTGTAGTAACCGTCGACTGTTCATCCCAATCAGAACACGAACTGTACTGTACAGCTCGGTAAGTGGTTTAAGCACTCAAGCACTCCAACGGAACACCTGGCTTGGCAAGCAATTTCCAATTGCCCTCGATACAACTATGCACCCGGAAACGCCCATGCAATGTCCGAATTTGACAAATCAACACTTTTTTTTAGGAGTAGGAACTGCTGATACTTTCAAATCTGGAGCTTACATTTTGTAATTCTTGTTAGTTTGAGAGATTCTTCAAATCTGGAGCTTACATTTTGTAATTCTGGTTAGTTTAAGAGATTCTCTCGGTTATCCGTGTGCGCATATGAAATAAAGCCACGAACACTAGCGTCTCCAGGCATTTATATGCATTGCAATGTACCCAGCGATTTGTAGCTATGATGAACACGCATTTGATAATTATATGAGTGAGGAAAGTGGGAATAAAATAACTTTATCATTAAGAAATCGTTGCGACCTGTTCCAAGTCAAAGCCTGGTTGAGCAGGCCAAAAAACATGGCGGCTTCAGACCCCAGCGAGGTTACCCAAGAAACGCCTTCAGACCCCAGACAAAGAGGTGGCCTTGGATTGTGAAGGATATAATGAAATAAGGCCATTAATTATATCTTCAAAAGGGGTATTTTAATTAACCCAAACACCCAATTTTCACTCTTTCACTTCATTGGAGATTTCTTCGTATGCATGCAAAGATTCAGGCTGCTCGGTTTTATGGTTTTGGAGTTAACTAGAGGAGAACCACAACCTGAACAACAGCCCCACACAAACTGAACAACACATCCTCGACACACCCACACAACTGATCAAAGCACAAACTGACACACACACACTGACAACACACTGACACACACACACTGACACACACAACTGACACACAACACACATAACCACAACATTGCCTTTATTCGTAAGACTAGCAAATTATAACCGTCGCTTCATGACGGAAATATTAAGTCAGGAGGGGGGCAGAGGAGGGGAAGCGAGAGGGTGGGGGAGTGAGGAAGGGGTGAAGAATGGTGAGAGCGAGGCCTCGCCACACATCGCTATACATTCTCGGAGGGGGGGAGGAAGCGAGGAGGATGGGTGAGATGGGGGTTAAGTGGGAGGGAAGGGGGTGTTCTGGCATGCATTGCCAGGGGGACTTGAGGGAAAGCGGGGTGGGGGGAATTATTTCCTTATGCCAGCATTAGTAAGGATTGAATGAAATTGGCATGTTAAATCAGCACGTTCAATATGGGTCACACTAAAACATGCCGGACACCGCGGAGACGTGCGGTGGGGGGGGGGGGGGGGGGCGGGGGGGGGGGGGGGGGGGGTGGAGGGGTTGGAGGAGGTAAGGGGAAGGGAAGGAATGGCATTTTCCTTCAATCATCGAAGAAGCTGCGCCAATGTTCATGACTTTTTTTTATTTCACACATTGATAAGTTTTCGAATCTCTTTACCTGAGACCAATTGCGGATTGATCGAGCAGCCAGTTTCGACTGCTGTAAAAAAAAAAAAACTTCATTTGTCCAATTTGCACATTCATTGCACCCCCTCTCTCCTCAACCTCCAGAAGTTGTATGGTGGGTGGAGGAGGTTTGGAGAGGAGGACAGCATGATGGGGTGGGGGGGGGGGTGGGGGAAGGCAGTGTGAAGGGAGGGGAAGGCAGCCTGCCTGCTCGTTTTAGCATGGACAATCTTGTGTTCAAGGACCGTTGCTGCTTTGGAGTTGGGTCATCAGGTAATTTTTGACAAGTTTTACCATCCTACAGTGGTGGTATGATTTTACCATTGTAAGATTTCTTCTCCATTACTGCCACTGCTCTGCGCTTGACTGCTGGTACAAAGATCAAATTTTAAACAATGGCTCGATGAACATGAAAGAGCAGTTAGGTTTGGAAAAAGTTGACCCAGTCAGCCATAGCACGTCATTGCCTGCAATCTGGCCAAAATTTTGACTTTGATGGGACCGATGTCCTTGACACGATGTCCAATAAACGACACAGGTTGATTTTGGAATCATGGCACGTGAAGAGTCGGGAGGGTGGTTTAACTGGGGAGACAGTGGACATACCCACACAATACACACCTCTGATGCAAATAGGAAAAACTGGATGGTGCAAGAAGCTGGATAAGGTGAGCAGCAAACAACATTCAATCCCAAACACCACGTCCACGTGGGCACAACACCCAACCAACCAACACCTCATCGTGCCCAAGCCAGACACGAAACCAGCCGTGTTCGTGCACCGGAAACACAAAAACAAGCACACACATGTGCTCATGCACACACATGCAACACCAGATCACATGTCAGTAAAAACAAAATAAGAACAGAGCACCCCATCAATGATAGGATTTGATGTTTAGTTTGCTTTTGCAAAATAAAATAACTTTTAAAAAAAGCACTCCTCCATTTGACCTCGAGAACCAGCACGTGACCGGAAATGAGCGGTCGTATTGAAATATAAACCAGAAACGTGCTGAGGCTCGGGGTCTATTGTCCCTCAGGAAGCCGGCTGTGAAGCTGGTGAAACGTTACCTGAGACCGGGTGTGCTCTTGCTTTTTTGTTCAAATTAGCGGAGTTGATCTAGTTTTTTTTACTTTTGGTTTGAAGCGCCTTCTTCTTCTTTAAAAATGTTTAATCCCAACCACCCCAATCATATATATGTATGTATAATTTGTATATATATATATATACAAACTTTTGGAAACTGCGACATTTATATCATGTTACTCTTGTATAAGTGAAAGCTCAAGATTTCATAACAAAAATCATTTTCCAAAACGTACCCTTGATGCATCCTGTTTAATACAGGCCAATAAATTGTTTTGAAAAATGTATAAATAATCCATATAAAGTTTTTCTTTTCATGGGCCTGGTGTGGCTTGGTGGTTGAGGATGTGGCTTGGGATCCTTGGGGTCCTGAGTTCGAGCCCCGCTGGCCGCTGAGTTAGCATCAGGGGGGTTGACTCAGCCTGTCATCCTTCTGAAGGTCGGCGAAATGAGCACCCGTATACTGGTAATTATCCCTGCAGGGTCGAAGGAGACTAAAGGGTTGGCGTCAGGAAGGGCATCTGGCCGTAAAAAACATTGCCACAAGAAAGGGTACCATGATTGGAGCCCGCAAAAAAGCTGACCCCTGCTCAGGGATAAAGGCTTTCAAATGGTGTGATAAAGTTTTTCTTTTCAAAGTTCAGAAAAGTGTAATGCCACGACGTATTAAATATTTCTTTGTTATTATGGTTCCCAGAGGGAGGCATTAAGTGTTTCGCGTTGGTATCCTGCTTTTTGAAGAATATTTTTTTACATTTTTTTTCTTTTTTAATTATTATTATTTAATTTTTCAATTTGCAATTACTTGTACGTACATATTGATTTTTCTCCCTATTTTAAATCACGTTTTTAATGACTTAATTTTTCAATTTAAATTTTCCATTATTTAAAGAAAAATTTTTTTTTAAGTGTTTCTTTTTCCAATTTTCGATATATATATATATATTTGCGGGCCGGGGGTCAGGTGAGAAGACCACTAAGTGGGGGAAGCTATTTCGGTTCCCACCAGACTCCCCGGAATTGTAGGCCGTCGCACATGGATAATTCCGTGACGCAGCGGGTCGCTCAACCGACCGTGGATGCCAATAACTCAACCGCGTGACCTAGGGTCCTCCCGTCTATGGGTTAATCGGGTTACCTAATTAATCACTTGGTTTAATTACCGGGGAACACTCCCTCGGTACGCCTTGTCCGAACCGGATCGGATCACTTTACCGGATCGGATGCAGCCGAGCGACACTGCCAAGGACGTACCGGCTGAAAGGAACGAATCGTTGGGAATAAAGCCCCGGCTAAGCTAGGATTCGGACCATGCTGGATCAATGAAAGAAACCACAAAGACGAGCTGGGAACATTTCTAATCATAATTTATTAACAATGGGCGAGGAAAGGTATGTGGTACGATCAGGATTTATTATGGTGTGTTGTGCAGAGATAGGGGAGAGATGTGGTGCAGCAAATATACAGGCAACTTACAAACATCTTTGACATAACACACGACTACAACGAAACGCCCCAGACACGAAATTGGCACGCGAATCGTCCTGCAAAAACCC
>CM068964.1:95485309-95503007 GCA_035128595.1 Eptatretus atami | reverse complement strand
CCATATGATGAGAAAATATTAAATAATGTTTCCTTGGAACCACTTAACACATCGAAGCGAAACTTTGCAACTATATGAACGCACTGGCTGATGCATGGTAAAAAAGAGTTTTTTGACAGCACAATCACATGGTTTGCGCAGCCATCTTGGATAAAAATTGCCCTCACCGATTACATGAATTTCACAAGTGTGATCGCCCTACCTATGGAGAGAGAATATAAATTTTATTGTCATAGGTCATGTTGGTCAGCCATCATTGGTATTGAAAATTAATTTGTTTTTTTTTAATCTTCTCCAGAAAACCACTGACAGTTTAGTAAAACTTCCGCACACTTTCCCAATACATCCTTTTACAAGTTTGTAATTTTCTATTGATAGGTCACATGGTTTGGTGGCCTATTGAATCTACTCAAACCTTCAACATTCTTTTCTCTGAAAACACGGCTGGTAAGATAAAGGGTAAAATACATACGTATTCTCCACATGCAAGGGACATAAGTTTGTTTATGAATAATGATGGGTCACATGTTTGGCACAGCCATATTGGATTTAAAGAAAAATATAAATAATGTTTTCCCTGAACATTACCCTTATTGAAGCGAAACTTGCAACTATCATCTAACTCCAATGGCCGCATATACGTAAGAATTATGATGCGCAATCCATGGTTGGGCAGCATATCGGATTGAAAGAAAAATTTAAATAATATTTACTCTGAACCGCTGATCAATATAATTGTAAACTTCGCAGTTATAATCGAGCCGACATGGAATATATGTTTAAATTCACTCGTCCCCAAGTCTGGCAGCAGCATTATTTAATTATTTAATTGAGCTGTGAGAATGTTCACATTTTTTTTTTTTTGCATAAGCTCATTTGCTGTGGGCCTGCATGCGTTGAGGGTACAGCAACCAATTTAAATTGATACTGATGATGGCCCCAGGAAAAATGGTCAATTGTGTGCATAATAAATGGATGGAACATGGCCTGTTTCTCAGTGCATAACTTGTGAATCCCACATCGTAGAGAAACGTGTGGGGCCTCATTAGATTCAGGGGAATCCCACTGATGGTGCCCACATTTATTACTTTGTGTTCGGGTTATTTAAACACCAATTCAATAACTCATCAATCCCGCATAGTCGAGAGACGTATTGGGGGGCTTATAATTACTCGGGGGAGTAAGTTCCGGTCTACCCTGTGGACGCACGGTGACATTTCCTGCACATTTATTGCTTCGTGTTCAGGTAATTGAAATGCCAATTCAGTTGATACCGACGATGTCCCCAGGAAACAGGGTTAATTGCATATGCAATAAATAGATTGAACACTTCGTGTTACTCGGTTCGTAACTCATCGGTCCCGTATTGTTGCAAAGCTGGATGCCTTGGTACCCGGTCATCACTGCCAGCAGTTATAAAGTGGCAGTTCTAGTTATTCTTCTTCTTATTATTATTATCATACATATATAATCTATATATTTTTTCTTCCCTGTTTTGCTTGGCTTGTGATTGTGTCACAGGTGTCGGTTCAGCCAATTGCTGCATCCGATTTTTGACGAAGCGGCCTTCATCACCGTTCAGGAGTTCCCTCAAGACAAGGCCATCGTGTTTGCGCGGGTTGATTGTGAGCAACAAGGTGTGGATTGACTTTGCGTCAAGTGCCATGTGTACTTGTATCTCTCGATAGTCGTGAATATGTAGAATGACGAGGCTGTTTGGTACACCTCTTCTTCATTTGATGTACTCGTTACAATACCCTTACATTTGCCGCATTCCTATAATCCCTATCTCTCTAGATTTGATATCTACAATCTGACACACTGTTTCTCTTCCCATTTAATTTTCTGAACATTTGAGTGTTTTTGGCCCTTGCTGGACTTAGTCCGAAGCGGGGGCTTATGGATTTGGTCTCGATTTTCGTGTCCATGTGTGCGTGGGTCTGCAACCATATCTCGGACATCTACAGGCCGATTTTATTCATACACGGCACAAAGACAACACATGATGGTATACATATGCACATTATTTTTTTGTTTCACGATGCGATCAGTGATGGCCGACTGGTGGCCATTTCAGTTGTAAAAAAGCCGATGTTGAACACGTTCTCAACCATTTCTCGGACATGCATTTACTGATTTTGATCAAACTTGGCACACAGGTAACGAATTATGCCGTACATAAGCACGTCATTTTTTTTCGAGATCAGATCCAAGATGGCTGACTGGCGGCCATTTTGTTACTTAAATGTGTCCCAAACCATTTCTCAGACACTCCTGGTCCAAATTTGTTCAAACTTGCCACAAGCACAGTACATGATGGCATGCACGTGCGTCTCATTTTATTTTGCGATCTGATCAAACATGGCCGACTGGTAGACTGGCGGACATTTTAGTTGTTAAAAAAAACCCCCAGTGTTGAACACATCCTCCACCATTTCTCGGACATGCATTTACCGATCTTATTCAAACTTAGCACACAGATAAAGAATGATTGCTTACATATGCCTGTCACTTTGTTTCGAGATCAGATCGAAGATGGCCAACTGGTTGCCATTTTAGTTGTAAAAATACCCAATGTTGAATACGTCCTCCACCATTTCTCAGACATGCATTTACTAATCTTGTTCAAACTTGGCACACATAATGAATGATGGCTTACATAAGTACGTCATTTTTTTTTTCAAAGATCAGCTCCCAAGATGGCCAACCTAGCGGGCCATTTGTTACTTAAATGTGTCCCCAACCATTTCTCAGACATGCATTGTCCGATTTTGTTCAAACTTGGCACAAACACAGGACATGATGGCATACACGTGCACCTCACTTTATTTTGCGATCTGATCAAAGATAGCCGACTGGTAGACATCATTTTCGTTGCAAAAAACCCGGAATCGAACATGTCCTCAACCATTTCTCAGACCTGCATTTACCGATCTTATTCAAACATGGCACACAGATAACACCGGGGAACAAATTTTTTATTATTATCTGTTGCATGAGATTTTTCAACTTATTCTATGTATTTTTTCAATGCTGATTTCAAATCTGAAATCATTTTTCCTCTACATGCTCTAGTTTTCATGCAATTTGAAACTTGCGATTTTCACAAAAAAGGACACCCATTGCTATTTGCACTCGGGATAACTTGAGAACTAGGGGTGCGATTTCGGAATTAGTGGAAATATACGATACCTAAACTGCTAAATAACTATAGACCGTATTCGTTTTGCTGCTAACGATTTGCTCACGATTTATTTGACATCAATTTTCTCTATCTTTATTGATATTTATTTATCTTTATTGATATATATTCTTTAACTTTATGTTTTTCTTTGTTTCAGATCTGATCATGGCTTCTTCAATAAGACATAAATGTGTAAATAATCCTGATGCATTCTGTTATGTATGTGGCTGCTACACACTACTTCGTCAAAAGCGCAATATAACATCGTTTGTAAGGCGTGCCTATAAAGCCTATTTTGATGTTCCCTTGGCGACCAAGACAAGAAATGGGCTCCTCATATTGTATGTCATAATTGTGAGAAATGCTTCGTGACTGGACAAAAGGAAAACGAAAGGGTCTGCCTTTTGGAGTTCCCATGGTTTGGCGAGAACCCAAGGACCACGTAACTGACTGCTATTTTTGCCTGGTCACACAACGGGTTTCGGCAAGAAAAACCGGCAAAAGATCTCCTATCCCTGTATTCCTCAGCAATTCGACCACTCCGCACTCTGAGGAACTCCCCGTTCCAGTATTTAATGGTTTTGTCTTATCTGAAGATGAAGGCAGTGAAAATGTACAGCAAGAGCACGAGGGTCGTGATGACGGGCTTCAAGAAATGGTTTCAGAATCCGAAGCCTCCTCATCTGATACCAAACAATCATCTACCCCTCAGCAGTTTAGCCCACCGGAATTGAATGACTTGGTGCGTGATTTGGGGCTCTCCAAGAAAGCAGCTGAGGTATTAGCCTCCAGGCTGCAAGAAAAAATCTACTTGACCACTCTGCAAATGTTTCATATTTCCGAAAGCGGGACCAGATCTTTGTCGCCTTTTCTCAGAAGACAAGCAGTTTGTTTACTGCCATGATATCCCAGGTCTTCTCAGGCAATTAGGTGTTACTTCGTGTAATCCAACAGAATGGCGATTATTTCTGGATACCTCTAAGCACAGCCTCAAGTGTATTCTCTTGCACAATGGCAATGTTTATGGAGCGGTTCCAGTTGGTCACTCAGTGCATTTGTGAGAAGAACATAATGACTCAAATATCACGAGCACAACTGGATCATTTGTGTGGACCTGAAAATAGTCAACGTTCTCCTTGGTGAACAGAAAGGCTTCACAAAGTTTCCATGCCATCTCTGCATGTGGGACAGCCGAGCTCGAGAGAAACACTGGATCCAGAAGGAGTGGCCCATCCGTGAAACTCTGGAAGCAGGCATGCCAAACATTGTGAATGACCAATCGTCAGCGAGAGAAGATCAGTTTTCCCCCACTCCATATCAAGCTCGGCTTGATGAAACAGTTCGTGAAGGCATTGAGTACTGATGGTGAATGTTTTCAACATATAGTTTCTGCTTTTCCTGCTTTGTCTTTCGAGAAGATCAAAGCAGGTGTGTTCGATGGACCTCAAATTCGTGCCCTTGTTCATGATGAAGAATTTGTAAGGAAGATGAATGACAAGGAGAAGACAGCGTTGGCTGTCTTTCGTCGCAGTTATACAAAACTTTCTTGGTAAAAAAAGGCAGATAACTATGATTTTTCTGGTTACTAGAATGCTGTTGGCTTTTCGTGATCTTGGGTGCAACATGAGTGTCAAGCTCCATTCCTGAATAGTCACCTTGATCAATTCCCTGAGAACCTTGGGGCTGTAAGTGAGGAACAGGGAGAGCGCTTCCACCAGGACCTCATGACGATGGAAGAGCGCTACCAAGGGCAATGGGACAAAAATATGATGGCAGACTACTGCTGGAGCATCAAACGAGATTGCCCTGTGGAAGTCCACAAACGCAAGAGCTACAAGCGCAAATTCTTGCCTGAATAGGACCTATTTGAACTTTGCATTCCATCCTTATCAATTGTTCTGAATCACCTATCATCTTTATGTCGAAATATATGTTAATTTAAATTTGCTTTAATTCAAAATTGTTAACTTTCAAATTAAATGTTGAAAATGTTGAATTGCAAAATATATGTTTAATATAAATTTGCTTTGAATACAAATTGTAACCTACCAAATATATGTTGATAATGGTGGATTGCAAAAAATCTAGAGCTTACAGAGAGAATCTAATTTCAGATTTGAATTCAGCACACTCAAATTATGTAAGATCAAGGCAACAAAAACTTTGTTCCCCAGTGTAATGAATGATAGCTTACATAAGCACGTCATTTTTTTTTCCGACATGAGATCTAAGATGGCTGACTGGTAGCCATTTGGTTACTTAAACGTATCGCCTACCATTTCTCGACATGCATGGTCCAATTTTGTTCAAACATGGCACAAGTGCAGGACATGATGGCATACACTTGCACATAACTTTATTTTGCAATCTGATCAAAGATGGCCAACTGGTTGTCAATAAATATGGGCTAGCCCTTTTTTGGCACACAGATAATGTGTGTACACCAAAATTACTAAAACGGGGGCTTTGACATTTTATGCCTTTTTATTTTTTTTTGTCCTTGTTACTTCTTGATACTGCGCATTAATCAAAAAGGTTTATGAAGGCTCGTCGTCTCAACTGTGCCTGGCCATCCAAAAATCTAAAAACCTTTGGGGTTGTAAATTTTTTTCTTCTTCTTTGTTTTTCTGATGACCCTTATAAAATGAGATTTGGGGGATGGTTTTATAATCGTATTATAATACGAGCTCCCTCACATTCTTACAAGGAACTTTGATGCAGGATGAAGTCTTTAAGCCCAAACAAAGTCTGCACTATTATTGCCAAGCTATGGTTGTTTGGCCATGCTATATCCTTTTTTAAATGCTGAAAGTCAAACAAGAAAGCAGTACGTACTATTTTTAAAAATTTGGGTTTTACTCGGCTGCGAACCGCGAACCTCCAAGGTGTTCGAACCGCCGACCTCCCAGACCGGAGCGGACACTCCAACCATTACATCACTATGTTGGGTCTTCTTGTTGACATTGAGGATGTGTAGTATTCAGCAATCAAGTGAGATACACGATGGACAGAACCAATTCGATTTTTCCCAACAAATATGTTGAAGCATAAGTTTGTCACCATTTCTTTAATGTAAATGCTCTGCTGAACTGCTCGTCATTCGAGCATTGGTCAAAAAGGCTGTTTTTGATCTCAAAATTCCCCCACTGAAATGTGAATTGGACTATTGCTAAAAAGAAAAAAAGAAAATACCATAATGACAGTTTCTGTCAATTTAATGGAAATCCTGCGTTCCGTTCAAGAGAAGTTTGAATTATTTAATGAACAATGCAGCCATGGCATCAGTTCCCTAAAGATCATAAATTTTGGATTCCTTACAATACATGATAGATCTTATATTTAGTTCTAGAACCAATTTTTACAAAATCGAGAGGTTTCAAAAAATGATGCCGTCGGTAGAAGATGTGTTGTGCACAAAATCTGATTACAAGAAAAATGAGAAGCCAAACAAAGCAAAGAACAAAGCACAACCGAACAAAGCGACACAACGGAGGAAGAATCTTCGTTTGTTTTTTTGCAAAGTTTCTTTATCCAAGTGTGGAGTTCAGTTACAAATATTTTCGAATCCAGCTGCAGTAGGGGCGGGCAAGCGGGGTGGATTCAATTGGTTTTATTGAAATATTTAGCCGAATATCTTACAGTTGCAAACAAGGTCGGAAGAAAAAATACAAAAATTATTTTCTGCTTTTGTTTGATGTGCCAAATCACTTGGAAGGTGATTGTCCTTTGTCGCAGGCTTGGTAGGCCGTTGCATCGTGTGTTTTATCGTCTCCCGGGCACTGGATTCATTGTGTGCTGATTGATGTGTGATGCTAATTCTAAATGAGTTGCCCTTTTGCCGCTTGTTCTGGCAGTGTTACTTTGCTTCCGTCGCCAGTGAGCACGTCTCGTGGGTTTCCAAAGAAAGTTGTACGTGGGGATTGTCGCAGTCAAGGGGGGAGAGTAAAAGGCCAAGCGTGTCCCCTCCCTCCCACGGCCCTGCGAGAGACGCGTAATTGGACCCAGAGTCCTAATAATTGGCCCTGTGCACTTTCACCGCCGGTGCCGAATGTCTTGCTTTATTTAATGAGGATAATGCTGAGTAAGCAAGTGTGTTTGTGCGTGCATCCTGACAATATTCTCTTGGGTCCTCCGTGAAATCTTCAACCGAGGGTTGTAAGCTTTGTTGCTTCGGGTGCCATCGATTTAGCCTGGTTTTATTTGCAATCTGTTCTGTGTTGTGCTTTTGTTGAAAAACAAGAAAGAAAGAAAGAAAACAATTGATTTTGTTGATTCTTTAGTGTGCAACAACACATGATTCTTTTCTTTTTTTTTTGTATACGAAGCTGAGGCTCATGGAAGAGCAAGAACACAGAACGTACCAGAATATAACAGAACAAGGTTGTGGAAAGGGAGGGACGCACCGACAGCATGGTAAAGGGACACAACAGAGGAAGAATCTTCGTTTGTCTTTTTGCAAAGTTTCTTTACCCAAGTGTGGAGTTCAGTTTCCTCGCATGAAACCGAAGTTTTACACATTTACTTGTTTGAACTTTTGCTGATGTTGGAAAGGAATTTCATTCCATGTGAGGAAGCGATGCCAAGGCATAATATAGGAAATGTGAATACTTTAAAGGGAAGGACAGCCTGCTTATATTATTACTCAGATGAAGCAAATTTTTAAATAATACCATGTCTTGTCAATGTGGTTTTAATTGTCAAACTATTTCTGCTTTCAGAATGCCAGGACTTAGAATGTTGACTTTTGCAAGAGAAAGATTCATTTGTAGTGCACTGCAACTCAGAGATAACTACACCCGGCTCAACGCTCTCTTCCAACCAAAACATTCATTCAAAATGGTGATTCAGTTCATCATTCTTTGGACCTCATTGAAAAGTGTACATACAAGTTTCTTTAAAACATTTACCTTCCAAATCGTTACCTCCGCCACCGAAGGTGAAGGAGGTTACGTTTTCACCCCTTTCTGTCTGTCTGTTTGTCTATCTGGCTGTGTTGTGTACAGGATATCTCAAAAAGTTGTGGCCGGATTTGGGTGAAACTTGGTGGACAGGTTGGGTGTGTCGCAAGGACAAATTGATTCGATTTTGGTGAAGATCCGAATCCGGATCTGGATACGAGAATTATTTAATTTGTAAAGCGATTTTTCACCATTGAGGGATTGGGCCAAAAACGATATCGTTCTCTATAGCATGATATTTCAAAAATGTATTGGGCCCAGTATGTTCTCGTGGATCAGGGATTACGTGGTGGAGGTATGCGCTTCTAGTTTATCTTGTATTCACAATTCCAACTAGAATGGCACTTTGTAGAGTGCATACCTCTGCCAGGCTGAACAGTTTGTGTTTTGTATCCCACTGATGGGTCATATCTGAATCCAAACCTTAACCAAAATCTAATCGGCATGTTCTTGTCACCTACCCAACTCATCCACCAGGTTTCGTCCGAATCCGTCCACAACTTTTTGATTTATCATGCTATATATACAGTAGTTGTTGGCCCTATCTCTCAATGGTGAAGAATCACATAAATTCTCAGATCTGTGTCCAGATTCGGATCTTCACCAAAAGTGAATCGATTCGTCCTTGTCATGCACACAACCTGTCCACCAATTTTTGTCCAAGTCAGTCCATAACATTTTGAGATATCGTGTTATACTGTATATCATTTTCGCCCTTTCATTCAATGGTGAAGAATCACTCAAAACATTCTCAAATCCGGATCTGGATATTCAACAAAACTGAATCAATTCTTCCTTGTCACACATCCAGCCTGTCGGCTAAATTTTGTCCGAATCCGTCCACAACCTTTTGAGATGTCCTGTTCACAGACAGACAGGAGTGAAAACATAACGTCCGCCCACCTTTGGTGGCAGAGGTAATAAGTCGAAGTTTTACCAAGACATTTTTAAATGAGCTGCTTCACAAATTGCTAAACATTTGATTTGACAGTTGAGTTCGCAATTGCAAACTTATTATCTTTTACATGTAAGAGATAAAACGCAATTATGTGTACACTAAAGCGTATTGCATTTTATGATTTATTCTTCAATGTCTATCTTAATGTTTTTGACAGATTGTTGTCGTGCCAACTATCATGGTCTCAGTCGTCGATGTGTTGTACATTCTTAGTGCCTGTAAAATTGTCGCAAGAGCTGCGGGTGAGTATCGGTGTCAGGAAAGATCGACTCTTTTTAACTCTTCCTGTTTGTATGTGTGTGCAGCCGATCTTGCACACCGCTACCGCATATCCAAGTACCCCACGATGAAAGTGTTCAAGAACGGGCGCATGATGCGAAAGGAGTACCGCGCCCAGCGCTCCGTGTCTGCGATCACAGACTTTGTACGCCAGCAAAAGCTCGTGCCCACGCAAACCATCAACAGCCTAAGCCAGCTCGACAACATCGACGTAAGCTATCCCCGCTTATCTTACGTCGTTCATTCGGGAGATGGCGTTGATAAAAATGAAATATGTATTTGGGACTGGTGGAGTAAATAAGAAAATACAAGCGTATTATTCGGCTTTTGTATCAGGCAAATCAAATTGCATTCACTTCATAGAAAGGCCGAGGAATATTGTTCCTGGCAATTCTGTCCAATTTTTGAATGCCTGCTTGGGGCATCTTGGTGAACGTTTGAATGTATCCTTCGTTGTCCTGTTCAGTTCATTATTTGACTCCAGACGGCTATCACGAAGCTGTCCTGTTAAACTCGTGGCATGAGATAATGAAGCCCAATTGAAAAGCCTGGAGTGAAGGAAGGTCGGGACATTGACAATTCTTTTGGACCCCATTTTGTCCATCAGGTCTTCATCTGCAATTTCATAAATTATCTTGCAACAATTTTTTCTGTATGGTACGAGTATGTCCTTTTCTTTCTCCTGTTCTGTCTCGTGTCTGTTTCAGATAATAAAGTAATAATAATAATAATAATAATAATAATAATAATGAGTTCCCTTGTAAGGAACTTTGATGCAGGAGGAGGCCCATCAAAGCCTACACTATGGTTGCCAACCGATGGTGATTTGTCCGTGCTCTATCCTTTTTAAATGCTGAGCGTCACGGAATCGGCACGTACCGTTTTTAAAGACTACCGTATGACTCGGCTGGGGTTTGAACCGTTGACCTCCCAGATTCTGAGCGGGCTCTCCAACAACCATTATGCCACCGAGTCTGGTAAATTGTTTTGTTTTGTCCAAACTTTTCTCAACTTTTGGATTGTCAGCACAAAACACGTTTTGTTTGATAGCCTCATGCAATCATTGTGCCACTGAGTGTTTTTTTTTGTTTTTTTGGATTGACATAATCGTCTTGCACAACCACCTTCTGCAAATTATTGATGTAAGAGACCTTTTACATGAGGAAGTAGTGGGGCAGGGGTGGGCCTGGGCAAGTGATGCAATGGGACGACGGCAGGGGTGTTGGAAGGGAACGATTTGCTGGTTGGGGGGGGGGAGAAGGATGTTGCGGCCACGTTTGGTGGTTATGCTGAGAATGGCATAATGGTTTCACTGGTTGTGTTGTCACATCAGGACTGTCAGACGTTTTGTTTGATTAATGACCGAACAAGATCCAACAATAAATGCCATCCTGATGCTTCACAGGCAGAAGGTTGCATCATCGTCCTTCGGTGAGGAAATTAAACCTGCGATGATAAACACTGACTGCTGATTGGTCAACATTTTTTGTTGTTGTTGCTAACAGAGTAACAGTGGCTATATAAGGTAGCATCAACTTCCTTAATGAAGATGTTGATGGTTTTCACCCCAAGATGGATGCATATTTCCGCAGGAGAAGGAATGCATGGGTGAAACTCTTCCGTATTTTTGTAACGACTCAAACGGATGTTTCCTTATCCTCGTCGTCAGTAAAACGTGCCGTGATTATGGGGGAATCGAGGTGCTATCCGATATGCTGAGTCGTTTCTTAACCCATTCATCCTGATGAGTGTAACGCTCTCTCTCTCTCTCTCTCTCTCTCTCTCTCTCTCTCCCTCTCTCTCCCCTCTCTCTCTCTATCAAGTGCAGCCTGTGGCTGCTGGTTGCATCATTGGTTGGGACGTGGTTATGCTGCTGATGCAGCGTCCCCTTACCAGTACACTGGTACTCATTTTGCCGACCTCGGAAGGATGACAGGCTGAGTCAACCTCCTGGTGTATTAATTCAGTGGCCAACGGGCCTGAACTCGGGACCCTAGGACCCAAGCCGCCACCCTAACCACTAAGCCAACACCAGGCTGTAGTGTAACACAACACATCATGACCACGATTATGTGAATTACTCCCACGGTAGTTTTTACTATGAGGTATTTCTGTAGAAGTTAGCCAGGTACAAAAGCTTTTGAGCGCATTACCGTGATCAGATGTCTGCTATGCAGGAGAACATCTGTCTATGTCGGTAAACACAGAAATAGCGTCCATTGTTGGATTTTTTTTTTCCCTCGCCGTTCCTTCCGAGTGACTTCACGGATAATCCCGAAGTGCCGGTCTTCACGTTGCACGAAGTAAAGACGCTGTTCCGCTGCACACAAACACAAAAACCTGATGATGTCTGTTGGTCGCGATAAGTTTGTGACCCAATCCTATGAGACCAATAATCTTAACAAGGAACTTTGGTGCAGGAGGCCATTTGGCCACCATGCCTGTTCTGCAGCACGCACATTAAAATAAATCCATCAGGCTCTGAACTGGTTTTATCGGGGGGGGGGGGGGGGAGGAAAGTGTGGCAAGCAAAGGGAAAGTGTTATAGATGCAAATAAAATAATTATTTTAAAACTCATTCGTTTATTATGACTTACAACCGTCCCTTGTACATGTGGCGTAGTGTGTGCTTGCTGACTCCTGCTCGAGGGGGTCGTTAGAATTGTTAATTCTGTTGGTCTCTTTGTAGAGAACAATACCAATTTTAACCTCCCCTGTGCATTTGCCATTGAAGCCGTGCCAAAATGGTTTCTCACATGCTAAATCTGCAATGGTTGGTCAGCACACCAATAACAGTTTATTATAAGAAGGCGCACAGTGCGACTAGAACATCGAATCTCAGGGCAAAAGATCGACTGGCATGAAAACGAGCAGAGAAATAAATAAATAAAATGCACCCGCGATGCGATCTAATGAAAACCCACTTAATACAGGAAACGCAATGTAAACAAAATTACCATGAGCGCACAACAGGGGGTGCAGGTTGGCCTTTGGGTGGACATTATGGGTTAACGAATCAATATTCGCCAAGTCAAGGGATATGCAGAAAACACAGGGGTAGCGTATGCTCTGGTTTACACTGGAGCGAGAGTTTAAAGGGGTAGTGGAATGTTCTGGTTTACACTGGAGCGAGAGTTTAAAGGGGTGTGAATGTTCTGGTTTACACTGGAGCGAGAGTTTAAAGGGGTAGCGTATGCTCTGGTTTACACTGGAGCGAGGTTTAAAGGGGTAGTGAATGTTCTGGTTCCACTGAGGCGAGAGTTTAAAGGGTAGTGAATGTTTGGTTTACACTGGAGCGTGGGTTTAAAGGGGTAGTGAATTTCTGGTTCACACTGGAGCGAGAGTTTAAGGGTAGTGAATGTTTGGTTCACACTGGAGCGAGAGTTTAAAGGGGTAGTGAATGTTCTGGTTTACACTGGAGCGTGGGTTTAAAGGGTAGTGAATGTTCTGGTTTAAATGGAGCGAGAGTTTAAGGGGTAGTGATGTTCTGGTTTACCTGGAGCGTGGGTTTAAAGGGGTAGTGAATGTTCTGGTTTACACTGGAGCGTGGTTTAAAGGGGTAGTGAATGTTCTGGTTTACACTGGAGCGTGGTTTAAAGGGGTAGTGAATGTTTGGTTTACACTGGAGCGAGGGTTTAAAGGGGTAGTGAATGTTCTGGTTTACACTGGAGCGAGGGTTTAAGGGGTAGTGAATGTTCTGGTTTTACACTGGAGCGTGGTTTAAAGGGGTAGTGAATGTTCTGGTTTACACTGGAGCGTGGGTTTAAAGGGGTAGTGAATGTTCTGGTTCACACTGGAGCTGCAAACCACTGCATTACATGACGCATGACACCCCTCTACCTCCCCCCCCCCCCTTTATAAAAAACATTGTATTAAAGTCCTACAATGGTATGTGGAATTCAGTATTCATTTATTTTATGATAACAAAATGCTGTACAACCAACTGAAAATAATCTTCTCAGCAATGATGTTTCAGGTGAAATAATAAAATTATTCTTCCCCATTATCATTTTCATTTTCATTGTTTTTTTTGTTACAGTTTGGACAGGATCACTCCCAAAATGCATATTTTGACATCAATTTTTCGAATTTTTTTTGTGGGGAGGGTCGGGGGGGGGGGGTGCATGCCCCAGGACTCCAGAACCCCAGTCCAGAACCCCAGAACCCCTCTGTAAGGAGTCCTTTTCCTCGTTACTTTCCTTTTTTCAAAAGAATGACACATACATGCACATCGATTATCATCATTTGGATCTGTCGATGAAAATCTTGTCGGCTATCATCGGCCATGATAAGCTACCCGATGTCTTTACAACCAAGCTGATGGGAGCTTCCCAAGAGTGTACAAGCTCGTTTGGGGTGGCTGTTTGAATATTCCATCGATGTTATCGCACCATACCCGAGCGGTGATGTCCTGAGATATTCATTCAGAAATGAAGGCATCCACCGTGGTGTTGCTGCCCAGCAGGCAATGCTCTGCTCCGACATTTTGACCACCGAGCGGTCTTCATCTGGAATGGTGAAGGCATCATCATCGTCTTGCATGCGCTCCTGGTTGTGTGACCAGGTGTGCTTGTGGGTGGATTTATCGAATTAAAATAATCATTAACATGAATGAAAGGTGACTTCATGAAATAGTTAAATGTAACATGTAAACAAAACATAAACGGTCCATCTTTATTCACTTGGACTGTGCCGTACTACCTTAGTCCACGAAGATGTTACATCGTACTTGCCTGCCAGACAGCTACGCCAGTTGTGCTCATTCCCAGACGAAGACCACTTGGCCGTTGAAACGTCGGACCTGAGCTTTGCCAGATTGGGAGCTGTACAAGTCGCTCGTTCCTTAATTTTTATTTATTTATTTAAAGATCTGCCCAAATACCGTTTGTTTGTTTTTACTTGCAAACCTAAGTTGTGAAATCCACCATATTCTGTTCTTAACACGACGTCATACAGGTTGTGATTCTGAATGTCTGCACAGATCGAGACAAAGCAAAGCCAAACAAACAACTTGCAGGTCAGTGTGGCCAAACCCAAAATTAGCCCGCGGGGTGGGTGGATTTGTGGTATTCTTATTACCTCGACCACCGAAGGGGGAGGGAGGTTATGTTTTCGCCCATGTCTGTCTGTCTGTCTGTCTGTCTGTCTGTGGGCAGATTCTGATGAAATTCGGTGGGCAGGTTGGCTGTGTGACAACGATTTTGGTGAAGATCTGGATCCTAGAACCTTCAAGTGATTCTTCATCATTGAGCGATACACCCAAACACGATATATAGCATGAGATCTCAAAAAGTTGTGGATGGATTCGGACGAAAGGTTAGGTGTGTGTAACGAGGGCGAATTGATTCGATTCTGGTGAAGATCCAGGCGGAGGTACGTGCGCTACCCAAATGCCCCTTCAAGATCATACATGGAATGATGTTGGAGTTTGGCCTCAATGACCCGTCAAATATTTTGAATCTTTGCTGTTGCCTTGACATCGGAACAAATATATCCGTAAAACGTCATCTGTGCTGGGAAAACAGAGCACCATTTTATTTTTGTTGTTCGACATTTCTTGCGGATCGGTTTGTAAAACGCCTTCGAATTTGAACGACCGCGACGTGTAAAGGTGACGTGGCAAGCATCACTTGTTGAGATTTGCGGTTGCGTACCTTTGCTTTAAGGCCCAGTGTCGGTATGGTGGAACATGAGTTGCGTTTCACCGTGATGGTATTGACTAATAGTTTGCACACAAAGTGTGCACCTGGCTGTCTCCCCTCCCCACCCATTCAGCATCGGTGGAAGCAAATAGTTTGAGGGTTCGGAGGACAGTCCCACCTCTTCCTTCAAAAACGCCCTTGCATAACATCCTCGCCCTCCCTTCAAATTACTTCTCTTTTTTTTTTTCTCTCCCATGCCAATGACGTGCTGCCAAGATGAAAGGCTAGAAATCCTGCTCGGGGAAGGATTTTTAATTTTCTGTTTCATCTATGCCAAATGCAGTCACCTTGGTTTTTCGATGCACATCTCCATTATTTTCCTGCAATGTTAAGTCGTCACCACTATTTTTTTTTTTTATTTTTTTTTACACCTGTAAAAAAATATTTAAAAAAAAATCTTTCACAAAAATAACAAACTCGCCGGTCTGTGTCCAGTCTGTGAAATGTTGAAAGTATGATTTGAAAATTAAATAATAAAATAATGCATCCCAGTTGGCTTGGGGAACCGATTCCCTTTGGTTTGCCAAACAGATAGATTGTACAATTGGCGGTTGTAGCTTATCATAATCCAAATTCTTAAACTTGCCTCGCATACCACTTTGGGGGATGAAAAATATTTTTAAAATCTTGTTGACCCATTTTGCTCTAATTATGTTTGGCTCATAATTCCAGTTTTTACTTTTGTATCTTTTAATTAACTTTGATCTTTTCTTTTGACACTTTGTCCAAGTGTGGTGGTATAGTTGGCAGCAGTACTGGGTGAACATTGTTTATTGCTGGTCTATCACTGTGTGTATGCGCATGTGTGTCAGTCAAATAGTATATTGTGATTGATAGGTCCTGACAGAATGGTCGAGGTAGCGTGTTTTCTTCCGAGCTGCCTCTGGCATCCAAGGCCACCTCCACACATGGCTCAATAACTTCCTCTACTCTCGTAGCCAATGTGTAGCTCTCAACGGAATCCTTTCATCTCCTCTCCCTGTCGAGTCTGGAGTCCCCCCCCCTCCTTTCAGTGTACTTGACCCAATCCTATTCATGATCTTAAATGATCTCTCTGACTCCAGAAAATCCCCTTTATCTGTTTACTGATGACTTGACCCTCTACCGCAACAATCCTCATCCCTCAGATAGGCAGGCAACAGCCCCTTCACTCTCTTCAGACCTTGATAGAATCACAAGCTCATCAAGCACTAGGAATATGTCTCACACTCTCACTCTGTCTCTCCAAAAGGACCCTCTGGCAAATCCTCCAATCGACTTTAACAATCCTCTTGAAGTTCAGTTGCTCAAACTTTTGGGCCTCACTATCAGCCGTGCATCTTTATGATCAGCCATGGATCTTAGGTTATGGTCTTGCTCATGAATGGTGGTGTTGATCTGCTCTGATGAAGGGTTAACGCCCAAAATGTCAGTTTCTCACTTGCTTCCCACGGCAGTTGGCATACCTCCATCAATGGCCGGTTGATTTTATCCGCACGTGAATAACCAGTTTACTTATTTTGCAGACGATGCTATTTTTATTTTTTTAAACTTTAAATTGTGTTTTAAGACTCGTTTTAGGCCCACGGAAAAGTGTTGAAGTTATGATTGTAGAAAGGATTGCGATTTAATGTGTGTTTTATTTTCTGGCTAAACATCCTTTTCAGTTACTGTAGTTTGAATTTACCCGTTCAACGCTGATTTAACCGACGACGCGTGCGTACTTTACCCCACGCGCGCGAAGCAAAAAGTGAGGTTAAGTAATCGGTTCACTTTGTCTGTCTGTCTGCAAACATCAGTTTATGATCGAGGAACTACTTCATTTCATTTGAAGGTTATATTTTCAACATGAATCAAAAAACAAACCTGTAGTTTAGTAGAAGTTTGGCTCTGAATTTGTCCCGATCGCACGTGCACAGCGAGGAGTGAGATAATATTTTTACCCTCTCTGTCTGTCTGGCAGTGAAATAAAATTTAAAATCATTCCAAACAGGAAACTTGCTGTTTTTAAGGACATCATAAAGGACACAAACAACAGGAATGAAGAATTAATGTAACGTGTAAAAGATGCTGCATCAACGGTGGTACACTTCCGGATGCCGTTTGGTTCCCCCCCCCTCCCTCCCACTCCCCCCCCCTGCGGACCTTTTAAACCTTTATTTTATTTCAATTTAATTTATACTTGAACACTGCAGAACACAAATCGCATTATTGGCCTTCTCAAACCTTCCATTTGACTTATTTCGACAAAGTATTACGGCTTGGATGTTCATACGACCGGACATCATTTGCTTGCTCAAGACCTCACCCATCTGTCTTGTTTCTCAGACTGTAGCGGGTAGAGTGCGTTCGTTGACTCTCAGTTCCAATTGATTTTGAACACAATTTTTTCCTTTATATGGAAAATGATTGAAACTGGTTTTTTTTTTTTGGCAAATACATTCAGATCAATATTTTTATGCAGTCCAACTCAAAGTTGTGTGTGTAATCCATCTTCTAAGGGCTGCTTGTTAGTTGGAATCTGCAATTTTGTCCTCGAAGTCGCGAAAATAACCCCGGTTTGTCGGTGCTATTGGAAAGCAGCGATGATGGCATTCTTTTCAGATTGCTTTTGTGTCGGACTTTGTATCGCTTCCAC
>CM068964.1:95441565-95451677 GCA_035128595.1 Eptatretus atami | reverse complement strand
CCCGAAGAAGAGATGAAATATCGAGTATTGTTCAGAAAAACCAAACACTCCGAACACTCAAAAACTGATTGCCGCAGTGACCAGGACAAATGTTCCATTGCCGTGAGACAACGTTTAAAATGACAAGTATCTGGACATCATCCTGTTCCCAAAACTTCATCCCCAAAGCCCGAAATGGGAAATTGATCTATTATTATGGCTCTTGCAGAACTACAGAGAGGTCTCGCTCCTACCCACAAAAATAGAGGAACAGAGGTTCCAGCAAGAGTGCCGCCACTCACGCGAGAAGGTAACAAATTTCGACAGTAAAGAAAGAGACAAAATGAAGAACCCACGATCCCTGAAATACAAAGTCTTCACCGAAACAAGGAATGTAACATGAATAGCTACTGAAGAAGACCTATAATAGACGGACCAATGATGTGCTCTGCCAAGGTCTCTCGCTTGCCCTCGGCTGTCCCATTACGTCTTGTCTGCTGCCCACGTAATGCGCCGGTCTCTTTCCACGAAAGACCGACCACATCTAATTCTCAACGAGCTAAGATTTATTAAAAACGCTCTGAATTGAACCGCCAGAACCCTGAAAAAAGTCAAAATCAATTAAAAAGCAATGCCCCATGCAGTCTGGCAGGTAATAATACCAATTAAACTGTGCAGACACATTGCGTGAAAATGCTCACCACGACGCCAACACACAGATCTCAAAAAGAATGGCCCGTGTAAGGATCCAAGGACCCATAATCACCAAATCGCAGCTCCAAAACCTGCACCAAACTGCGAGAAGTCCGAACCCCGCACAACATAACAAGACCAAGGACGCCGCATCGCCATCGGACAGCTCAACACACCATTCCCAACTGGGAGATCAGTAGTGTTTTGCTACACACAGAGCCAGTTGACGGGGATAAATGTAGAGCTATCTCCGGAGCAATGATTCTTACCCCTCCCTGCATGTAACACTGGAACAAATCAGAGTACAACCGAAGTACGACAGCATAATTATATCTTGCCAAAACAGAATTTGCAAGATAGTAGTCAGTCTATTTTTTTTTATTTATTGTTGTTTTTTGTTGAGTGCTGTAACAACGAAAAAAAAAATTCTGAGAACCACAGTTCATTGGGGAAATGAACTCGGCATACAAGGCCATGACCCTTTCAAGCCAAAAAATATAAGGGCTAAGGTCAAGCAAGTCAATGCGCAAACAGGAAATCGACAAAACCCTATTTTGGGAAAATTGAGGATCGTTCTCACTCATGGAAAGCAGTCGGGCGCTACGGACTAATTTTGGTGCGATGGGCCTTGACACTTCATGTTTTTTGTTGTGTTTTTTTTAACTGAACAAACTATAAATCACTCGCAGAGCAAATTCATGTGAAATGTTAATCGCAATTAAGGCAATAAGGCCTCCATAAAATGAAGTCAGAGGTCAAAGGTCAAGCACTTGGTCGCAAAAGGGGGAGTCGACGAAACCCATTATTTGAGTAATTTTGATCGCATCGTCTCAACTTCATGAAAGTCATGTCGCCAGCGGAAATTTGGTGGGAGGCCCTGACCTTCAGTTATAGCCCTAAGTCAAACATTACCCCGGCAAATTCAATTAGGAACATATCGGTATACCTCAATGACACTCGAAGCTTCTAGATATAGCAAGCCTAAACATAACTGATTGACGTTAAGGCACTCAATGTTCATTGTTAATCTGTAAACGATTCTCATCGAATCTCTCATGCAAATCCAAGAATTCCCCGTGATAGCACGCTGTCACCTATTGAGCCTAAAAAGTACACGTCAACCTTTGCAAAATAACGGATCACCCACGCACCAGGTTCTTAATTTCGATGATGAAACAGATGGTCTGCTGTCACACTTCTCAAATAATCCCGACTGTTCCAAAACCATCCAAGTGGAAAGATTTTGTTTTGGAGAATGAAGGTGCGCCTACCACCATAGGCTAAAAACCAGACTCCCACACGTAGCTTAGACTGCACAGCCTTGTCAGACAACATAAAGAGGTAAAAATCAAGTGCAAGATTAACCTTTCCTCTGTGAATATACATCGGAGTTAATAAATTAATCAGAACAAAAACAAGAGCCCATAGTGCGGAGTTGTGCTCAATTCCATGTTTGTTCTAAAGTGCCACCCCCTTTCCATCAAAATCCTGGAAAAACGCGGCAGTTCCGACCTGCATCTGGAGTCGCACAATCATCACGGGCCAGATCTAACCCATAGCAACAAGAACACAAGTGGACTACTCTCATTTAATGGCACTTGCCTCTTGGTCTTTGGTTTCAATTGCGTCATCTACCGTGCAGGCACTCTTCCTAACAAGACAGGCTTGCGAGCAAAATCCCGAATTCAGGTGGAGAACAGAGCGACCCAGGAGCATCAGACTCGCCCAGAATATCGCACGCCACCAAGCGGATGAGAAACCTGGAATGCCACAGTGAAAGAGGAGTGAATTGTGTGAATGCGAGCAAGATTGACGATCCGCAGCCGACATCGAAGCAAGAAAAGCGTGGCCGGACGGTCTCAAGACACGATGCCTATTGATTTATTTTTCCTCCGATACATTGGTCCGTAACCATCTCCATTTTAGATAAAATATTCGGGATAAACAATATGGAAGAGTCTCAGTTCAGATAAAACCCGATCCACATGCCGAAGCTCTTACGAACCTGAAGATGACCGTAGCGACTAACACGACTCTCAAACTTCCCTGTCCACATTATACCTTACCTTTAATCATCTCATACACCACACCGCACCAGGTCTCTATCGTGGTCGTCGGATGCCTGGTAGAGTCCCCTGTGGGAAAGTAATTTGTAATATCTCACAAACGATCACTTTAACACGCATGAACGATTCTGCACAACACCCGACCCAACGCGGCCACGCGTGCGGATAGCAGGTGCAAAACCGATAGAAGACAATGGAAACGATGAATCGGTTCAATAATCTCTGGCACATACATCGCGCATTTGGATAACTGCGCCTAGCCGCAGAGCCCTATATTTGCTAAACATTAAGACACTCGACATATAACTGCAATAACAGATGAAAAGCAATGGATGTAATTCCCCCATGTACACTTTTGAACATATTCGAAAGCCAAATAGACGCCCAACTCCAAGCGCTACCTCCGACCCAAGTTAGTTGTTTGTTTTGATCACAGACTCCTCTAAAAAGTATTTAAGCACACACATTGGGCATGAGCATATTCTTGAGAACCTCAACATTTATACATTTACTGTTCAGTTTACTCTGACCAGTTAATAAATAGTGTCAAGTACTGTACCGAATAGATTAGATAGAAAGGGCCGTGAGAACACCTCATGAGCGAACAGTGCAATCCTCAATCTCCAGTTTACAAGAAGACCTGGTAATTAGGGAATGGGGGGCAATAGTTAAATGACTAATTGATACCGGGGTGAATGGCCTTTGTTACAACATGAAGTGTTTAAGATAAGAATTGAATGTAAAATGCTCGTGTGTAGTAGAGGTTTGTGCCCAGAAATAGCATGGAAATCAATGTCCGTGATCCTCTGGCGCCTCGCCAAATCAGCAGTGGTGGTGGGCTAACACCCCCCCTCCCCCACCAATAAAGATGGAGAACCACACTCTCACACCTGTCTCCATCATGTTGGGGCAGAGATGGCAATAGCCAAGGTGGAAAGGGTGAAGCTTGGGAAGAGATTCAACCCAAGTTGTGGTGGTTGAATCGCGCACGATTGCAGGAAGTGAAAAGAACACGGAGCCCTCACCAGCGCCACAACCTCTCCCCTCCTCCTCACCCAGCACTCCTCCAATCCACTGCCACGCCCACTCCTCCCACCTACACCGCCGTGCATCCCGTCCACTCCAGACCTTCTTTAAGCATTAATGCAACGGTTGGTTACACGACATAACACTCACCATGCCCAGGGCATCAGAGTGAGTGTAGCACCAGGGGAGAAAGCCATGATACGCTTGTAGTATCACTCTAAAACTTTATTCGTTAATAATTAATTTCCTAAGGAACAGCATCGCCTCAGTCTACCGCCATTTGTCAATGAATCTCCGTTATTGGAGCCTCGAAGGTTACATATGGCTTCAGTACCGCTCTTAAAAAGGTTTAAACGGCTATCAATGGCAAAACCCAGCGTGGGGTTGGGGGCATCGCCATCCAGAGTAATGGCTTTGGACACTGCCACACGTAACAAGTAATGACATCTTCCTTAAAATTAATGATTCAAAAACAAAAATCAAGCACAAAGAACAGATTGCAAAAATGTTTTAATAATCCAACACTTTACAAATCCTTGTTGGTCCTTTGGGAGGTAGTGGAACCCAATCATTCATCACTGAATTGTTATACCACGCATCGAATTGACACAGATTACCAAATGGATGGACCCCAAATAAGAGCCATCTGTGTCTTTAAGATCAAATCGAGCGGTTGTCAAGGCAGAAACAGTTTAATTTGCTGGAAGTTCCTTCATCTTCATTCTATTTTGAACATTTGAAAAACAAACATGTTTGGCAATTTGATTGATGTACAACCTCCAAAAAACAACTTACATGGAAAAACTGAGCACTTACCACTTGCAAAAAGAACAAGGATCACACTTTACTCAACATATCGAACGAAAATTGGTAACACCAGACGTTGTGCAAATCATGAACACATCGCGTCCACCGAACGGGAAATGCAAACCCAGCCCCTTCGTGGACTCTTTAGCCCTTCCTTGCCCATTCTGCATTGAGCTTCCTCCGTAAACCGACCAGGCCGCCACTATACGCCGCTGCACCATCGCCCACTTCAAACCTGAGCATGCCTAATGCACGACGCACACTCCTAGACGCCCAACCACTGGCCAAAGGCAACTGTAAGGTGGTGAGTCAAGCGGGTTGATGTTAGTACGTCACCTCGAATGCGATTTATGTTTAATTATCTCTAGCCATTGAAGTTAACTGAAATAATCAAAAAAAACGTCGCAACCGATTTAAAGGCAGAGTGAAATTGTCTTAAAACTTAATGCCCCTATATAACCACCACAAATTATTCATTGAACAAACTTTCATGTTCCAAAGTGGCCTTTTAATCCCTACAGAGCGCGCAGGCCCGTATAAGCTGATTTGGGATACGGTATTGTCGCATTACTGATTATGATGCGAGCTAATTTAATACCTGAAGATGTAGATAATCGATAAAACAAGGGCAAATCAATAAAAAACTTAAACATCTTTTGGTACCAGATTGAATTGAATAAGAAAGTGATGTGTTGTTGAACCTGAGACCACAGTACTGACAACATGATGATGATTATGATGAGAGACAGGGATTAATAACAGGTTTTAGCGATTGATTGATTGTGTACCGAGTGCGTGGTGGACTCGTCAAGGTGATGGGTTAATGTGTATTTTAACCAAGCCATGCCCCTCCCAGGGGAAGAAGAAGAAAAAAAAACAACAACTAAAACAAAGAGATTGTTTTTAAAAAATTGCATTTTCTTCTTGTATCTTGTTTGATAAATTAAGTAAGTTCACTGCAGCATTAGGCGATGCCTCCACAGTGCATTCCTTTTTAATCTCGTAAGCACAGTACAAGATAGCCCACAAAGCATATTACAAGAGTCGACAGAAGCGAGGCGAAGCCATTTAACCTTGCCTAGTAAACGCCTAAACCCAGGCCTGAAAAACGGACTTTGGAACGCCGCCACATTTTTCATCCAATAATCAATGCAGATTTGTTAAAAAAAATAAATTCTCCTTGTAGGTGCCTATTTTGAAAGCGAATAAAGGAAAAAGTGAGGCTTGGGCGACATTCCACAACAGGTCAAGGATGTGGGACCTATTAGAGTAAATGGCCAAAACAAGACTAAAGAGAACATCCAGAAGTGTAAAAGCTGGTGATAAGCAGGTAACAAAGGACTAAATAAGGGCAATTCAAGCATCACTCCAACACAAAAATATAAGAATGTCTGCTTTATAGACCGTCGGGGGCAATGCCTGTAAAAGATCACAACTGCAATTAATGTAATTAATTTTAAAGTTAACTTGTAACAATGTCATCGTACTGTCCAAAAGAAAACATTGCAAGGATTATAACATGAAGAAGAAAATAACATCACTCTTCATGAACCTTTCCAATACCAAACCAGAGCACAACTTCTTCTTCGCACTCTGATTTAAGTTTACGAATCCGAAGGGCATTTCTCCCTCACCATTCTGCGCACTCCGATTAAGCCCGCAACCTGAACGTTAAGCCCAGCCGATGCAAACGTATCAAAAGTAAATCTAAAACCTGGACACTGAACTAGGATTTTTCTTTCATTTGGCGATAAAGATTGACGTACAAACATAGAACGTACACAACACGGATCTGATAACATACCAAATGCTAGCGTTGTGGTGTCACAACTATGCCACGATAGTCTAACAGCAAGGCGCCCCTGCACCCGCCGACACACGTGGCTAAGCCTATTAAACTGCCCGCTCGAACCGAGCAAATCAAACGCACAGACACGAATGACAAGCCCCTCCCTTGATGTTTTACCACGTTGCCAAGAGAAAAATGCCGAATACGCTGGCAACACGTCGATACGCCACTACACTCATAGCAACACACAGCACGCGCAACTTCGTAGTAAACCCGAGCAAGTCGATCAAATGTTAAGCAACCACCAGCGGGCCAACAATTTCGACGTAGCAGCATACCACAACGTCCCTACCCGCCATAATGTAGCCTCGATCGTGACCCACGTCACACACGTACTTGTAAATACTCAAAGTCGAAACAAGTCGAGTAAACGACCGAAACTTCTATTCTAACCAGATTAACGGCTTTGAACCAGTTAACGCCCAACCATACGATTAGGTCGATATTGATCTCCACGCCACAGAACATGAACGTGGTTAAACTACAGCTACGATAAGGTATGGCAGCGTTAGGGAATTGGTAATAAAAACCGACAGGACCGGCCACTCTGCAAGTGAAAGAACTGTGCCAACTGAAAGCATTCCACTAAAGTAGTACGCTCCTACCCGGGTCAAAACCAACCCACCCCCTCACAGCTAGACACCCACACCCACCTCATACACGCAACCGTTGCAAACCACAGTTCCTAAACGAGTTTTAAGTCCAAAAGCAGTCCCCGCCTTTCCTTAATACACAGTCATTTGAAATAAAAGTACAAATGCGGGACATTCAGACAAGTAAGTCAAAAGAAAAATGGAAATAAACTTTTCATGTTAGTTTAAATCGACAAAACTTCAAAGTAAATTGTCTCGGAGAGTCCAGTCAATTAATACTTTATTTGAATACTTTATGAACGGCCCATACGGGAATCAGAGCGAATTGACGGCAAAAACGAACCGAGAGCAAATTCAAAAAAATGCTCGGTTGTCTAGACACGGTTCCAACCGGGCCGGGCCCCCAAAGCGCACGCCTTCGACCGGGGGGGCCAGCGCCACGCCGAAGAAACTGCGATCAGAATGCATACTTTAAGTACAATAAGTGACGATCCTGCATAGTGCAAGTAAAAAGGAAGATAGTAAACCACGATTAAAAAAGGAGCCACACGCATCATAGAAACCAATGTCAAAAACTAGAATTGTTTTCAATTTTTCTCAGATGCAAGTCGAAAAAGAATACAGTTATTCATTTTGATTCACCGAATCAGTCGAATGGCTGGACTGCGCCAAGTTGCACTCCGGCGGAGCAAATGCGTCACTAATCTCAAACTTTCAAACATCCACAAGAATGCACCGAAGATAGAAAATAAAGCGACTCTGTCTGCGAAAAGCACGATAACGCGAGAAGCGACACTTCCCAAATTTGGATTCGGCAGAAGAAAAAACCGCTCTCACCGCTACGAATGAAGGAGCCGAATTGCAAGTGCAAAAGCCGCACACATTGCTGAGGACCTCAACCATACAAGAGAAATGGGGAATTGATGATCGGACAAGAGCGAAAAGAAGATCCACAAGTCGCTCCTAAACACGATCCGACACGGATTGACCGACATAGCCGCGATGTTGTCCCGTCAGTTGCTCCGACAATCAAACAAAGCACGCTCCAGCATAGCCTTTATTAACGATCTACGACAGCCTGCCTAGAGCCAGTTGATCCCTTCGCTCGCTACGAGAGAAAAGGGAAAGATGAAGAAGAAGTTCTTTTTCGCAATACCTATCCAACCACAAACGAACACGCAGCATATCAAAGCTATCTGTGGACTCTTGTTTGAAGCTAAATGGAACTCGGGGCAGAATTTCAAGCACATTTGCTACTAGATGGTGCGCCCAGCGAGGGTCGGCGCAGAGGAGGTCGTCACCTGTGAAAGAACGAATGGCCCCATGTGACGTCCTCCCCTGTTCGGTACCATCCGATATCTTGCGTAAAGACTCTTCCGCCTCGTTGCTGAAGTATGGACGTCGCGTCAAAGTGATCAACTTTCATTCTGCGCAAGCCAAAATCATCGCTCTTCCACTCCTGGCCAACGAAATGAAGCGGGAACATGTTGGACTTCGTCCACACCAAGTCCGTTGGCTATCGAGGGGGAAATGCCTCTCGGCGTATGAACTCCGTGGTTGAGGTGGAAATCTCTCGCGAGACAACGAAAACAACCTCCATGTCCACTTCGACAAGAAGATCTCATGATGCTCGCCACCTGGCCCGATATATCGGCCGACTCAAACGAAATGAACCAGTCCTTGCAAGCCGTGAATTGACAGTCAGACGTTAAACAACTGCCGGACGGTCTGCTAGAAGGCATCTGGACAGCAACGAATCAAGGCCGGGTCCACTGGCCCCGTTTCCTTTCTTGGCAGCACCTCAACCAGAGGATGAGCTTCGGCATCAAAGATGCATCACTAACATCTCGACATCTCTCCGCTGATTCAATCGTATTTCCGACGATGCTCCGTGATGTTCCGTGCAACAAAAACCCTTAAACGCCAAAAATTGAACCTACTGAAGAGAGCAGAGGATCAGAAGTTGAAGGTTCAAAAGCATGAAGCTGCGTCTTCAGTAACAAGAAGACACTCACCTCTGGTTGTCTGTTCAGGAGCGTACCCACTACTCACAAGAAGCATTCCGTAATCCTCATTCATTCGCACCAACATATCTTTGAGATCTGGATTTTACCTTGCGACCATTAAAACAAGCCAGGAGACCGTTCCTTGACGTTGGACACGAATATCGCCTGCTCTGGTCAGATGGAGCCGGAACATAAGAGCCTCCGTCAGACAAGCCCAACATCCAAAGTGCTTCTCAATTATGTAGCTAGAAAAATGTTACTTTGGATTTATCTTTTAAAGACTGATAAATAAATTCATAAACGAAACTGCATCTTTTATTGAGGCCAGTGGGACCACGGAATGTTAAGCGACTCGGTAGGGGCCATGGGCCATCAAAGTAAAACGCTGTCTATAATAATAGTCCAATAGATCTAATACACTAATAACATGATCTCTTGATAAATGAGGGAGACCGATAACATGACATCGACGCATTCGCACTGACAGCCTCGTGACCTTGACCTCGAACCTTGGAAGACCTTGAAAGTTATATCGTGCTGTTCATCACCTCTAATCATTCCACTATTGGTATTTTTCCACTCGGTTGATTGTGACGCGACGTACGGACGGCGGACAGACTCGAGACTGTTTATTATTAGTCATCTCTACTGAATGAAGAGATGACCTTAAAAAGGTTCACACAGAGAGACCCGTCCCAGTGTTAGAGGTCCATGGGTTTTTCGCTTTCTTTTTTTTTTCTTCGGCAACATGATGTTACACCATTTCTAAGTGCGTGAAGATTTAAATACGTCTGAGCGGAACCTATTAACTGATATATATCATACCGCACTAAATCAAGTTTCAACATCACCATTATGCGAAGAACAAAAGAAAAAAAAAAAAAAAACCATGGATCTGAGAACAACGACGTTAAACATACCTCGACGTTCCGACTATGATAAACTAAAGTAACGTTTCGACGGTGCAACCGTGTGTCAACGATCGCGTAACATGCCTACAACACGTTACTCATAGGTTAGAAATAAGTTTCGGGTATGCCAGACATTACCTCGACGTATTTCGACTTATGAGTAACTTACAAGTAACGTGTGT
>CM068964.1:95422974-95441400 GCA_035128595.1 Eptatretus atami | reverse complement strand
TAACGTATTCGACGTGTGCCAGCGTTTTAGACAAATTTTTCATACGACGGCATACGCTGGCTAAATCGTCAATGTGTGACAGCGGCTTTAGCAGGGCATGAGGTATGAAAACTTTGTGTGGCATCAACAGACGGTTGTGCTGCTACCCTGTGCGAGTTCAATATTTCCTGCATGTCTGCAATTGTCGATTCTCAGGTGTGGATGTGCACAAACGTCTCAGACATGCTCCCTAATGTAACCAGCAAAGAGTTTGTAAACGAATATCGGTCAGGTAAGCATTTGCAAGATAGCTGTCGGACACCTGTCCTCTGGTCCTAACCAATTGATGACGAGCACTGTGGGCCTATGGGGTATATTCTGCTATATCAAGATTCATTGATTGATGGGATAGTTTGAGCATTAATTAGCATTTCTCTCAATTTTTCAAAAGTATCAATGGATGAAATTAACAGGATATTGATTGAAGCCTGCTAACCGCCATGGGAAGTGAGGAGAAACAGATGTGCTGCGTTAAGCCTTCATCAGCTTCCACTTCTTCAGAGCAGAACCTGATGAGTTAACGCCTGAAACGTCAGCTTCTCCTTTCTTTACAACCGCTAAAGGCGCTGTCACACCTTGACGTTTTAGCCAGCAATGGCAACGTATAAAAATGTATGTAAAACGAAAACTTTGCGTATCGTAAGTTTGATGGGTTGTTTTTTTTTAAAGTTGTTGGTCGTATTCATAACGTGTTGGTCATATGCATAACATATTAGTAACGGGCACAGAACGTTCGTTGTCTTATAGATAACTTATCCCAACGAATGTTTAGCCTGTTGTGGCGTTCACAACCTATGCCCAACGATAGTTTAACTTAGGCATAGCCGGCTGCATCGTATCGCCGACGAACTCGTGCGTAGCCTGTTAAAAAACTCGCCGCAGCGCCGATTTAAATCATAACCGCCTGAGAATTGGAAGGGTGTCAACCACGCAGTCACACCTTGCGATTTAGCCAGCGTATGCCACCTATGAAAAATGTGTTAAGCTGGCAGTACGTCGAATACGCTTGTATGGTAAGTTGTGTATACGTTAGGAAACACGCTGAAAAAACAATGAAGTACGCTGTCATATTCTCGGGGATTCTAGTACGTTGTGAAATTTCAAGCATGCTGAAAATTTTACGACGTACTCGACGTGTATAGCTCACAATGTCCGCATACGCTGGCATAAGTTCTTGTCACGCTCCGCGATCGTTGTCACACGTCGACCACGTTACTTGTTAAGTTACTCATAAGTCGAACACGTCGAGGTAATGTTTAGCATACCCGAAACTTAATTTTAACCTATGGAGTAACGTCGTTGAACCTGTAGTTAGCGTGCTTTGAACCTAGTGTAACGTATCTCAAACGCACATTGTCGTATGTAGACGAATTTGATTGACGTCTTCCGGACGACCACAGAACGTGATTTCTAACTACATGTACGCGTATATGGCGATTTGGCAGCGTTAGGGGAATTGGTATGTACAAATGGGCTTCACAAGAGGAACCCGTCAGTGTTGAACTCATGTAGTAATGTCAATGCAGTAGTATCAGTAGTAGTATTGAGGTGAGCGTGTCAGTAGTTAGTTAGAGAGTAGTAGTAGGTGAGCGTGATGGGAGGGTGTTGGTGAGATGGATCTCGTTGCGTCCATGATAGGAGACTACTTGCACCATTGTCGATGTTCTTTTCGGCTAATTTTTTTTTTCTCATTCCCACGATGAACTTTTTTTGTTTCAGTTTTAAAGTATTCAAACCGACTTGGACAAATGCATAATGTACTAGATGAACACAGAACGCTTCGATAACTTATAGATAAGTTATACCAATGATTGATTAGCGTGTTTTAGGCGTCCACAACCTATGCCCAACGATAGTCAACGTATGCATAGCGTGGCAGCGTATCGTCGAGATCACGTGAGGTTTTCTATTCATAGGCTGCAACTTCACTTTTAATAAATGCGTCACCTCGCCTATTGTTTTGGACGCTGGTGCTCGGCAATTGAAATCGTTTCCATTGAACGAGTCAAATTGCTTCCACTCGACTATTGAAATGATTTACACTGAAGATTTAAAATAATGGCTGTCACTCGCCTATTGTTTTGGACGCTGGTGCTCGGCAATTGAAAGTTTTTATTGAACGAGTTAAATCGCTTCCACAGCACTGAGTCACGACACCAACAGAGCAGGCAGTGCGCAGCCTCATGCCAGGCTCAAGCGGATCCCTGTAGAAGGTGTACTGCTTGGTTATCCTTGGACCCACTATGGCTAGCAGCTCGTCGAACATCGCTGGGGCATTCGCAGGAAGTTGATGAAGGATGCATGGTCCCGTTCCGGAGTTCCACATGAGCTGGTCATATATGCCGTAATGGTCGCCCCGATCCATGGTCTGACCCAGTTCCTTCTCCATTGTCTTCTTCTCCCGGCTCTATTGGCACGCACTGGTGCAGTGTCAACTCAATGAGGTCATGTTGATGTTGGAGGACAGGTGGGTATTGTCGTCTCAGCCTTGCCGTATCCTCCATCTCTCGAATGACATGGACAGTACTCGAAGTCTAAAAAAAGACGGGTTCCTCCTGCGAAGCCCTTTTTATAACATATTCCCCAATCGCTGCGAATACGGTATCTGTAAGTTAGAAACGCGTTCAGTAAGTTCTGTGGTCGTCCTGAAGACGTCAAATACGTCTACATACGTATTTGTGCGTAGGACATGCTTTACAAATAATTCCCAGCACGTTACTCATAGGTTATAATAAATCACGGGTACCCTAAACATTACTTTGACGTGTTTCGACGTATGAGGAACTTTCAATAGTAACGTGTTGCGAAGTGTGAAAACGTTCGTGTAGCGTGCTTAAAACGTTACTCATAGGTTGAAATAAGTTTCGGGTACGCTAAACTTTACCTCGACGTGTTTCGACTTATGAGTAACTTACAAGTAACGTGTGTCGACGTGTGTCAACGATCGCATAAGTGCCTACAACTTATGGCCAGCGTAGCGGAACGTGTGAGTCATGACCGGCATACGTCGTAAAATTTCAAGCATGCAAAAATTTGAGGACAACCCAAAAGTACGTTTAAAGCCAGCGTACTACGACGTATGGCAGTGTTTTTCAGCGTGCTCTTAACGTATACAAAACGTACCCATACGTATTCGACGTGTGCGCCAGCGTTTTAGACAAATTTTTCATAAATCGGCATACGTGGCTAAATCGTCAAGGTGACAGTGGTAAGCATTGTTCGTACTCGGGCTGTAACCTTTACAGTATGACGGCCTTATTTCCTTGCACTGTATGTCTTTGTTGAAGCTCCTCCATGAGCTTTCCTAGCAGACACTTCTCGAGCCACTTCCAGTGGATAATGTGCTGCGTGCGGCACATTCTTAGAAATGCACTTTATAATTTTTGTAAAAAAAATTATTTGATCACAGGAGAGAGAGACAGACACAGACACACACACACAGGACAGAGACAGATCTTCGTCAAACTTTCAGTGCCGGGGCAAAAAAATTTTGTGGGCAAATTTTTTTGTAGTGTGATCCCTGATGATCCCTGATGATCCCTGACCCATTCCTTCGTGGGTGTGGGGAAGTGTTTTAGCCCCCCCCCCCCCAAAACAATTCTTCAAAATGCCAACAGGATTAGAACATCACCGGGCAATTCCTGGTACCCCTGCTCGTCAAAAGACAAGGAAGATATTTTACACAGACTACCACAAAGGTGGCCTATTTCAGTCACATGTTTAGGTATATCTATACTTATAAAGCAAAAACGATCTGTCTCTCTGTCTGTTTGTATGTGTTCTATGCATGGCCACATCTTTTAAGTTCCAAACTCTGAGTGCAAATACAACTTTGTGTGTGTGGTAACTTAGGCTATGTGGCTGCAGCTTCACGTGGGGTGGTGAGGGGGTAATTACAGAGTAAATTCTCTGTAAATGTGTACTGTGTAGCGGGATTTGGTGGTGTGGGTGATGGCAGAGGTATTAGAGCAGGAAAGCTGAGAAGGGGGAGCAGGAGGGCGTGGACAGAGGGCAGAAGAGCCGTGGAGGGGGGTGGGGTGGGAGGGAAAGTGGTGAATGATTTAAAACGGTAAGTTAAGGTGATGCCGCTTTGGGTTGATAAATATACCCAGAGATGGGAATCCCCCGCCATTGAAACTTTTTTTCAAGATGGCCGCCCCAGTAGGCCATCTTGGATCCGGCCACGCCCAAAATCAATAGGGTTCTTCCTTTTCAGGTGGTACATGTGTGACCCAAATTTCAAATCGATATGTCAAACAGTTTATGAGTTATCGCACTCACAGCTATAAATGTTGACGCCCAGCCGGACGGACGGACGGAAGGACAGCAGGACGACGACCCGGGTGACAAATATCCCCCTTCCGCCATGTGGCGGGGGATAAAAACTAGAAAGCGCCGCCCGTCCGCATCCGTTTGGGAAAAAAATTTTTGGCGATGGAGGGGACATTGTTAATGGGATGTTCATCACAGCCTTTTAGATGCTGAACTGTGAATTATATACAAGAGCACACTAAGAGGAAGATCAAAATAAAAATGGAAAGTCGTTTGTATTAAGACGTCATCTTCTTCAGACGTATTCAGGGATGGACGCACGGGGAAATTGAAACAGAGCTACAATCAGCCAATCAAATCGATCTTTGTGATTGGCTGCAAAGTGTTACTTATTCACATTTCTCTTCCTGCAACGCCAGGTCAGTCTTCTCTTAACATGTATGGAGCGTGATGAGTGCGCCCCTGCCCGATCTCCAATGGACATGAAGTCCTACACCAAAGCGTCACCTCCAACCGGAGGCTCAGCCCGGTGACTGTCAAACAGACAGAGATTACATGGTCATACATTGGTTAAACATCAAAAGGACCACTATCCGGATTTCGGGCTTATTTACCCTCATCAAAGTGGCAAACGCATAAATATCGAACAATGATGACCACATTCATCGTTTAAACATCAATTGTACCTCCTGGCTGTAATGGTGAACATCAGCCATGGATTATGCCTCATGCCTGGACGGTAAAACCGCATAATCCCCAAAAGACCAGACTGTTGTTCTTTGCAGATTATGCAGTTTACCGTGAGTTATAATCCGTGGCTCATGCTCACCATTACAGCCACGAGGTACGAGATATACAAACCATATACCTCTGCTCCATTCTAGATCGATATAACAATTGCATTGTTCTTATCAATATTGTGTGGTGAGCATGAACTGCAAATAATCGACAACGACTTGTAATCCAAGCTCGGGTCGTGACAATCGATCACACAAGTGCTTGTTTGGCATACAAGCTAGAAGCACATCGCCTGCTCTTTAAGTCTTCAAGAAAAAAAAATTTAAGAAAGAAAGAGTACTTTTCGAAGATGTGTTATTTTGAATCGAGGGTTGTCTTGTGCAACTGTTGCTGCTGCTTCTCCTCTTCGATCATAATTTATTTCTTGCTCTGGAACGTGCTGCAAACATGAAACACAAACCATCAGTGTCGCTCGGGAGCAACATGAATGATCCTCGAGTTTTATGGTCCGAGTTTGAACCTCCAATCAGAACGCATCTCACAACAATGACTATAGCATGATGTATTGGTTCATCAGGAATAACAACGTGTATCGAAGCATGAACACATTTCATGGTGCAAAGTGTCGTCACATTCTCACAAGTCCTAAAAAAATTCCAAAGCTCATTATATCCAGAACAAGTTGCCACTGTCACGAGTACTCCCAAAACCACCTTACCTCGACCAATTCTCCCACCAGTTATTAGCACAGGATAAGCAACTCTGAGAGGCAGAGAGTTCTAACATCTCCAAGCTTGTGCTAATGAGAAGCAACAGTTTGATTAAAATCCTATCAGGAGGATGGTACAGTCTCCAATGAATGACCCTTCTTTTTCATATACGGCATCTGGTTATGAGTGGCATCTTTTGCTGGGGCCGCAGCTGTGCCCTTAATGCAGTGCGCCCACTCCCTGTAGGTTTTGGTAGGAATTTGTAATTTGGCGACTCTGCCGGCAATAGCTCACCTCTTCACCAGTGGCCCACTCTTCCCATGCAAGGACACCATGGGATATTTAACATTCACATACTAATGCGGAATGGGATGCCCAGTTTAACGTCCATCCGAGGATGGCACACACATTGAATCACCCTGCCTGTGAAACACGGTTAAAGTTTATAGCTGGGTCGGGATTCGAACCCAGTTTAGAAGTGAGTGTGCGTGCCTCTAATCCATGCGGCCAGGCCATGTAGTGAACCAATCGGTTGACAGTCTAAAGTTGCGTTCGGAAGCAAATTCACTGATTCCCCAATGACATTGTAAGAATATCTTGCATCCACAAACTAATACTTGCAGATTGGACACCCAACTTATGTTCATCCAAGTGTTGGTAAACTGTGATACAATATCCTGCCTGCAAAGCAGCAATCTCGCAGTTTTTGCCAGGTCGGGAATCTAACACGAGACAGTCAAAGGTAAGTGCGACCTCTTGAGCCGTCTGCCAGCGCAATTAAACAATCTTGTCGATCAAATACACAAAACAATGCTATGCTCGTACCCTCATGCAATGGTCACATCAAACAGGACGAATCGACCTGGAAATTGTGTGCAAATGCTTCGGGCATCTCATTAGCTATCCCACTGAGATCTCGATCCAAATGGACGGTATCTTTATCACAATCCTTCGTCTACCTCTGTATCTAATTCTGTGTTAATTGAATTTGCACTCTTTGTGAAACCTTCCGACTCAAGTGAAACAAATATTTGTCAACGCCCAGTTTTACCGCTAGCACATTGCGAGAGGGATGACGACATAACTCCATTCTCCAAGTTAAATCCTCAAGGCACGAGATAAGTATGAATGCTGCCATTCATCCTTCAATAAATGTGGTATCAAGCAAGCAGAATTCAGCTCTCAAAACAACGCATAAAGGCATACAGAGGCTTCGTATGAAGGAGAGATTTTTCTGCCATCCGTATGCAAGCCATTTTGAGCCTTGTCTCACACGAGTTGTAAATCTCACGTTCAGTCTATCATACACCAAACCAAAGCTTTGCATTCTGCCTTTCAGCTTTCTAACATGGAACGGATGACACTGGTGACATCCGCGGCTAATTATCATGAGTCGTCCGGAAAAACGATCTTACCTGGGTTTATGAAATTCGTCAAAAAGCAGAGGCGGTAGAGCCAAAAGATCCTGAAAAGGCAAAAACAATTCGTATCTGGAAGGAAATAGGAGAACTTGATGGATTGCAACAAAATGAATGAAAACTAAAATAACACAGGAGCAGAAAAAAGGATGGAGCAAAAGTCATCAAAGTAGTTTCTGCTGAAACATAATTGTTTGGAAAACACATCAATCGTTTTATGGCACACTTAAGATTTGGTGAGCTTGTGCCAGCACGATGGCAAAATTCCAAATTCTGCCACCTTCGTCGAACGTCGGGACTGGCAGTGCGTTCGTGAAAGACGGGCAAAAATGTTCCCTGGCCAACCCCACAATAAGGTGGGACTTTTCGGGCCCATAAAGTAAGTAGGTAGTAGTAGTCATCCTCATCTTTAGATGAATTTTTTTTTAACCATTAAGAAAAACCACCATTGGTATTGGAGTAGCAATAGAATGTTTCCAAGTTTGATATCCATTTGCAAACATGACATCATTACTGGATGGCATGGATGATTTGCAAATGTTTTTTTTTTTACAGAACAAGCAAGTTGCCTGTGCCGGCGAGGATTCTAAATGGGTAGGGATGGAGAGGCAAAAATGCAAATGGAATCTTCTGTCATCAGCCGCAAGCTGGAGAAACAATTCCAATTATTGCCACGTCTGATGCAATTTAAAAGCTCTGATGATGGCGAGGTGCTCCATTTGAAACCGTTGTTCGATATATGTAGCTTTTTGGTGCCTATACGGTCCGTAATAAAAATTTATTTGTGTCAAAGCCAGTTACCGATTCAAAATTAATGTCGGATTTAAGATCATTTCAAATTTGCTTGTTTGTATTTCCCCGATAAGATGTTGTTTTGACAAAATTATGGTTGGATACAAGTAATAAGGAGAAGTGGAGTATATAGCAAAGGAGAGGGGTAGAATAAATAAATAAATTCAATTTGGGTGCGTAATATGTAGACATCGTTAAACATCAATCCTTGAACATCAACTCGATCCGTTCTACCCAAGGATTGCCAGCTCTGAGGTTTCGTATGCCCAAATTGCAAGAACCATTTGTAACAATTTTGAATTGATTCTCATGTCAGATCATTTAAATTAAGTTTATTAACAGAAGTCCCCAGAAATAAATAAATAGGATGCGTTGTTACGGAAAGGCACAATTTGCGTTTTCAAGGCGATAGCGAATTCCTGCATGGTACTAAATTTTCCAATCACCAATTCCTGTTTCAATTGGCTAAAATAAACCGCGTCGTATTACATCAACAAAGGAAGACAGAAACACCTCATCGTGTGGAAATTTTAACCTCCGAGCAAACGAGGTGCAATTCAAATGAACTTCTCCCGCAACCATAAAATGTATTAAGGTTGATCGGGGGAAGCGAGTAATATGTGGTTCAATTCATTATTTTCGATCGATCGTAAACGAGAGCGAAGTCGATTGGTGCGTCATCGCCATCCCCCACTTCCCACGAAATCAAGTTGAAGGCGGCAAAAGGTTCCACCAGGAATGACCCATATCAAATTAGAGTGAATTTTTTTCTCCCGTTTTGACAGTGACCCCCGAGGGCATGAACGGGGTCGAATCCAAGAAATCTTAACATATTTATGCGCCCCCCCCCCAATGTTGATTGCATATACAAAGTTCATTTAAAATGTGCCCGTAATCGCATTTGGGTATTTGACTTTTGACCCCACCATATGGGAGCCAAAAAGATACTGCTCCCACATTCTTGCCATTGGTGATCATAACTACCAATTTGGTGAATTTTGCCACCCGTTTAGGACAGATAGCGTGATGGCAGTCAGTACAGACGCGGGCCGATTTCAATATCCCCGTTTTTTTTTAAAACATGGGGTTAAGGTTTAAACAAGGCAGACATGGTATTGTCAGATTTGGTGTTCATATAAACCGTGAAAACCACACTTTTGTGGTCTATGTTGATGCCTGTGGATGCACAGCTCTCAGACGCTCAGAAAAAGTTATAAAGCGATTCGATTGCTTCAAATCCACAAAAGAAAATGTTTGGAAGAATCCGTGCTTATGTAAAATGGCACTTCGGCCGGATAGGGGAAGGGCTTGGGTGAGTTTTCTTCATCCAGAACAATGGGGCAATATATCAGACATCAAATATCTTGGGAGAAGGGGGAGCATCTCTTTCCCCCCCCCCCCCCCCACAAACATTTCTCTTGATGTGTTGTATGCAAATATGCCTCCAAAGAACAGGAGATGATCTGGAATTACCTGCTGGAGTTTTTTCCATGAATCCTTAGCTTTGCACTGCGAGGATTATGGAAGTGGGATCCACTTGCACTCTTCAACGCTTTCCTCCTTTCTCCCGGTGGAACAAAAGTAAATGAACTTCACCGGAAAACAAAAAATGAGTTACGGATTCCAGGAACTTCATAAGAGACAAAAAGAGCATCAATCTGAAAGCGAATCAAATCTGACCTAGCAACTCATTACTCACCACACACTTCAGCTATTTTTATTTATCGGCCACAAGATTGTTTTTGTGTCGTGTTAAGGCTCATGGAGGAACCTGAACATATATTTTTATGCATACCAACTATTTGAGACATTTGGTGTACTTTAGAGAAAAACTACAAAAGGTTGTCAATGGACAAAACAGCATATGGGATTCGAATCTGGCAACCCCAAAATCCTCGCGTCACATTTACATTGTCCACACACAAGTGCTAGTTACCTTCTACAGGATTCGAGGTTACGTGGTGACTACCAGGCAGGTGTGGCTCCCTGGAGGCAAATGGCTTGTTCTCTTGATAAGGGTGTGTGTCTCATCACCCAAACTGGGCTTGGGCTTCAAAACAAAATTTTAAAAGTTGAAATAATTAATAATACATTTTAATACAAAAAATATCTCAAGCAGTATCAAAGCATACAAAGGTGGTATTACTAAACTGAAACTAAAGTAAATTTATTTCGGTAAAATCATTACGTATAAATATTACGATAAAGAAATGAAGATTGTCATTTTGAACTTTGAATGGCCCTCATCTTCTCTTTAAAGGGCCAATTATTCCCATGTTCTTGTTGGTTGGCCGGGAGATGTTTGGCCCAGTCTTTCACGAACCGGCTGGCCAGACCTGACGTTCGACTAAGCTTAGGGTACGAATTTAGAACTTGGCCACGGTGCCGGTGATAGCTCACCTACTCTTAGCGAAGGACACCATGGGATCTTTAACGTCGACCAACTAATGCCGTCAAACGTGACTTTGTCCCTCATACATTCAAAATACTCATTAATACAAATTTTGCCCCTGGATTCTGTGTAATCGAAAGCTCACAATTATTGGAACTCACGATGAGGCCAAAGCACAAGGGCTGTTGCTTTCACATCACAGACAATTGGTGTTGTTTTCTGTATATCGAGTCGAGGCTCGGGAAGAAGCTCAAACAAAAACAAAACAGACCAGAATCATCATCTAATATATAAAAGGAGTTCGGTCTCTGTGGCGTGCATGCGTCCGTCAACAATTGTCCTAGGGGATACCACTATCAAGCAATAAGTACCCCCTAGACAGCTAGCATAGACACACATATACACATTATGTACGTGCAAGCACATACGATGCTGCACATACACGCAGGAGGAGATTTGATTCTGGCACGGCTGTCTAATGCATACCCAGACAGTTTGATAAAAAAGGAAGAGAGGGGAAGGGATTTTTACCTTTGCGCAAAGGTGAAGGAGGTTATGTTCTCCCTTTTGTCTGTTTGTTTGTTTGTGTGCAGGATATCTCAAAAAGTTTGTGGACAGATTCACGAAACTTGGTGGACATGTTAGGCGTAACAGAAAAATCGATTCAATTTGCTGAAGATCCGAATCTGATAATTGTTAAGTTATCTTTACCATTGAGAGATAGGGCTAAACTAATATATAACACGGATATAAGGTGTGGATGGATTCTGATAAAAAAAACCTGGTGGACACGTTGTGTTGTGCAAGGACTAATTGATTCGATTTTGGTGAGATCTGAATCGGAATCTGGATCCGAGAATTATTAAATTTTAAGTGATTCTTCACATGAGAGATAGGGCCAAAAACGATATGTGTACTGAATACCATGATATTTCAAAATGTAATGGCCGATATGTTCTTGTGATCATGCTTTACGTGCGAGGTATGCGCTCCATCTGAATGCCCTTCTAGTTTTTATTTATTTTGATCTTCCTTGTGTTGTATTTATTTGAAATTCAGCATCTAAAAAGGCTGTTATGAATATCCCATTAACATCTCCCTCCTCGCTCCTGAGTGTCGGCTCGGCCGGTATCTATACACTGCCTAATTTAATCCCCCCCCACCCACCCATTACAACAACCGTTTTTTCTAACAATTACGCAAAGATTGGTATTCCAGCAAAGCGACGGGTCTTACATTCTAATCACACTAAAATACGCAATTTGGTGTCTGTCTGTCTGTCTGTCTTTTTATGACCGTGATACATTCGGTTGTTACTTACCACCAATCCAACTGACAGGAGACTAAGGTCACATGGTGGAGGTTGTAGCGACTTAATTTGCCCCTCTCCAAGGAGGTTTTCTGCTTGGGCGAAAACCGTGTAAGGTGTTATCCTGTTAAGATAGCTAATCATGGCGTTTTTCCAAGGCCGCATCTAATAACAAAAGTAAACAATACAATAATATTATCATAATATAATGTCATAACAAAAATTAATATACTAGTATCCCCTCTCCCGGGTTTTCCTCTTGACAAATGCCGTGTTAATGTGTATGAATAGTTATTGTGTGGCACCCTCCAGAAGTAAAAATATTAAAACCACAAACACGTAAAACTTTAAACAGTCGCTACTGCTGTTTAACAATAAACTGAAAGAAATCTGGAGGAATTCCGACATCCTTGAGGCATCTATGCTTAGCACATCACATAACTACCGGATGCGAGCTAGATCTACTGTAATGATGTACCCAGAAAGAGTAAAACATGACGCTTCCTGCTGCTCCACAGGGATGGGTGTACTAGTACAGAAAAGAACAATGGAAAAGGTGGGAGGACACCAGCAGCAGGGTTGAGGGACAAAGCAGAGGAGATGTGGGATAAGAGATGTGGGAAGAATGAGAACAAGGGGACAAACGGGTGAAAAGCTTGATCCTGTGACAGATTCTCAATCACAGAAGGGAAGTGAAAACTGGGGAAGAAGCAGAAATGGAACAAAAAAAAAAATGAAGAAGAGGATGAGGGGTTGGAGGGAACCCAGAATAGGGGCTTGGGGAGTATTAATATTAATGGGTAGTGATGGTGACATCAAACCTGGAGGGAACAGAGATTGAAGGACTGAGCGGAAGTTGGTTTACAGTGGTCCGAGGAGCGGGGGGGGGGGGGGGGGGGGGGGGGCGGGATGGGAGAGGAACGAATGAGTAGAGGTAACAATGAATGGATTATCGGGGTTCACCAGAAGGGGTTACTGGCAGACCACAGCAACTTGCACAAACTGGGACAGAAGGGCAAGTCCAGGGGTGCGACGAGGGAGAGCAGTAGTCCATCAAGCTGCGGATGGGTGCTTGTAGGTCGATAAACGTTTAGAAGTGTCAAGGCAAGGCTTTGCATGAGAGGATGCCCAGTGGCAGTAGCTTTGGGTAAGCTGATATGTGGTTTGCCAAGAAAGTCATGGCTGATGAGGACCCCAAAAGTTGAAGTGATTGAAATTATTGCCACAAACATTGCTCCCTGCTCTCTCGTCTCAACCATCCATAATATACTCCAAAATGCACGCATTCTTCCAGTTCATCCCGTTCTCATTAAAGGTATAAAATCCAGGCTGATCACCCAAACTCCTTTGTTCTCATTTCTCCCATCTGTGGAACTGCTTAGAGGGTATTCTTCCCATTATTCCCTACAGGCCGTCAGAGGCAAACAGCGCACCGCCACATCACGTCATACCCATATCTTTTTTCCCCATTAACCCTTCCTAACCCACATCCAAATTATTGCAGTTTGGTTAGTGTTCCTCCCTTCTCACTCCTTCCTGGCTGACCATTCCTGCTTATTGTGTCCAACGTTTCCCCAGGCAGTTCCATACGACCCATCCATCGTCTCCATGATCTCCATCTTATAAATAAAAAACATTGTGTCCTGTTGCTCAATCATTCAGCAAAGGATTTCATAATAAGAATTAAAATTTGATGAAATCAATAATGTTTGGCATTAAGAGGAACCACTGATCTTTGAGGAATTTACCAGAAAAATATATATACAGTGGGGAGAACAAGTATTTGATACACTGCCGATTTTCAGGTTTCCCACTTCAAAGCATGTAGAGGTCTGTAATTTATATAAGTAATTTCAACTGTGAAAGACGGAATCTAAAAAAAATCCTGAAATCACAATGATTTAAAATAATTAATTTGCATTTTGCATGAAAAAGTATTTGATACATCAGAAAAAACAGAATTGATATGGTAAGAAACTTTGTTTGCAATTACAGAGATCAGACGTTTTGTAGTTCTTAACCAGGTTGCACAGACTGCAGCAGGATTTGGCCCACTCCTCCATACAGATCTTCTCCAGATCCTAGGTTTCGGGGCTGTCGTGGGCAACCGAATTCAGCTCCTCAAAGATTTCATGGTTCAGGTCTGGGAGCTGGCTAGGCATCAGGACTTGAATGCTTCTTACGGGAGACTCTTAGTTGCCCTGGCTGTGTGTTTCGGGTCGTGTCAGCTGAAAGACACGCCAGCCCATTTCAATGCTCTTGTTGAGGAAGGAGGTTGGTGGGAAGATCTCGGAACAATGGCCCATCCATCTCCCCTCAACGGTTGCAGTCGTCTGTCCCTTTGCGAAAAGCATCCAAAGATGATGTTTCCACCCCATGCTACGTGGATGGTGTCTTGGGGTTGTATCTCATCCTTCTTCTTCCTCCAAACACGCAGAGTGGGTTTAAAGCAAAAAGCTCTATTTTGGTGCTCATCAGACCACAATGACCTTCTCATTCTCTCTGCGATCATCACGTTATGTCATTACAAATTCAGACGGCCTGACATGCGCTGGCTTGAGCAGAGGGACTTGCGTCGCGCTGCAGGATTATCCATGATGGGTAGTGTGTTACTTATGGTTTTCTTGATACTGTGGTCCCAGTGCTCGGTCATTGCAGGTCGCCAGTGAGTGTCTGGCTGATGCCTCCTTTCTCATGATCATTGAGGCTCCACGGGTGAGATCTTGCATGGAGCCCAGACGAGGGAGATTGACTGTTATTTGAACTTCTTCTCATTTTCTATAATTGCCGCAAGTTGTTGCCTTCTCACCAGCTGCTGCTATTGTCTTGAGCCATCCAGCTTGTGCAAGTCTCAATTGTTGTCCCTGATGGTCCTTAGACAGTCTCTGTCATTGCCCATGTGAGAGGTGGAGTTGATTGATTGGAGTGGACAGATCTTTTATTCAGATAACGAGTATAACAGTGTGCAGTTAATACAGTTATGAGTGGAGAATGGAAGGGTTCTAAAGAACAAAACTAACAGGTCGTGAGCAGCCAGGCATTCTCCTGGTTGGAGAGGTGATCAAATACTATTCTTGCAATAAAAGAAATAATTATTTAAAATGTAAATTGATTTCAGGATTTGTTTTAGATCCCTTTCACAGTTGAAGTGTACCATGATAAATTAAGAACGACTCTAGCGTGCTTTGTAAGTGGGAAAATCAAAATCGGAGTGTATCAAATACTGTTCCTCCATGTATATTCGTTTGTACTTTTCTTTTGCCAGTCATTTGCAAAAAAAAAAAATACTAGGACGGCACTCGGAAGAACATCATACCCCACGGGCCGAACAGTTAGTGTTTGTATCACTGATAGATCGGATCTTGGATCCAGACCTGAACCAATCTAATCGGCTTGTTTTCCATCACGAACAACCTCATTCGACCTAGTTGTTGTCATTAACTTGTCCTAACTTTTTGAAACATCATTAATACGTTTTAGTCCCATCTCTCAATGGCTGAAATCATTTTAAAAAATTAATTCTCGTTCAGATTTGGATTCTCACAAAATCTAATCATTTTGTCCTGTTAACACCCAGTCTGATCACCAAGTTTAGTCCGAATCCGCCACACTTTGAGATATCTGGTCAAGAAAACAAACAGACGGGGGTGAAAACAACCTTTCCCCCAGTTGGTAGCCAGCGTAACCATCTAAGATATCTTGAATGAGATACTGTAATTGTGTCTACACCAAAATGTATATAATTCTCCTCACGGCATGTAATAAGAAATAATTTAAAAACCATTCCAGGTCCTAGAACACACACTCGCGTGAACAACGAGTAAAGGAGAAGCGTTATGTCGCGTCGTGAGTGCCAAGATTGCCCACGGGGTGTTTCGGCGCCCTTGGGCGCTGTGGCCAGAGCCGGAGCTGCGAGGACCGTGTCCAGAGCCGGCTCGAGGACGGATGGGCATTCTCAATGCCGGCAGCCTGGATGGTTGCAGCAGCGCCCCCCAATGTTTGCACAATCTCGGACCCGCTTGGATCTTGCTCAAGCTTGGATAAATAAGAAATGGTTGCTTCTGCCAAAGGAATTACTCAGTTAACCCTTATTCTGAGAGGCGGAGATATAGACATAAATTTGTGTAGTGTAGTCTTAAGCATAATGTTCAATTTGTTGCTAACCCCATTTTTTCTTCTTCTCTCTCCTTCTCTCTGTCTCTCTCCCTCCTCCTCTTCTTCCCTCACTATTCTCTCTGCCCCCTCCCTTACTTCACTCCCCCCTTCTCCTTCCCCTCTCTCTCCATACTCCCTACTCACTACCCCCCCTTCGGAAGGGGGACTGTTAACAGGACTGACGTGTTAGTTTTAAAATTTAAAACATTCCCATCGTTGTAAACACGTACGAATCTGATCAAGAGGAGCGTCCGAGGGTGTAAAGTCGCTGCATGTGCGAGCATGAGCACAGCCTTTGCCAGATTAATAGCGGGGTTTAAATGCTCCCGCTGTTTATATAGTAACCCGGGGTCTAAAAGAGAAATGTTGCTGTTTGACACATTTAGGGTTCCTTCCGCCTCTCTGCTGACTTCCTCCCTCACTTGCTCTCAGGCTTCCTCTACGTCTTCCCTCCCTCATCATGTGATCCTTCCCTCCCATTCGCGTCCTCTTCATCGACGGTCTCACGCTCCCGCCTGTCCCTTACCTCATGTCGTGCCAACGCCGCCTTCTCCCCGCTCTCGTCCGCCTTCCCTACCCGCTGCTTCCCAGTCACGCCGCTTCCCCTCACTCCCCTGTCTTCCTTCTCCTCCCCTCACCCCTTATCCCTCCAATGGACGCCCGTGCGGTCTCCAGGCTGCATTAACCTGCGGGTTTAATGTACCATTGTCGTTCAATCCTGCATACCTACCCCTGCTCCTTCTCCAAAGTAATACATAGCACAAGTTAAGCCGCCCTCTTCTTCCCTTAAGTCTATCTACAAAATCATTCGCATAATCTCTTCAGCTCTCTCCCTCTCACTGCGACACTCCTCATCCTTCTTCCTTCCTCTCCTAACCCCCCTTATATCTGTCAGAGACAACGGTAATTTGCTAGTCTAAGCATATATCAATCCATAACTATAAGGGCAACTGTAGAGCAACATGCATCGCCAAACCAATGCTGATCGTACACATATCGGGCCAATACATTTTTGAGATATCAGCTAAATATGGATATCCATCTCTCAATGGAGAAAATCCTTTAAAATTCGATGACGGATCGATGCCAAATCTAAAGTTCATCCTCTTACACGATCCAATCACTAAATTTAATCGAATCTGTCAACTTATTGAGATATCGCACACGAAACAGACGACAACAAGAGTAAAAGACGTGTGCAGAGAAGAACCTTACAATCCATAAAACAAATTTGACTCAACAATATGGTGTGGTTCAATCCAGTGAGCTGCATTAAATTTCTTCCAAATCAGTCCAATCGATGAAAAGTGAGGATTTTGAAACCAACTGAGTGATGCTAGTGGTTGACCTTTTGACCTCAAAAAAATTGTTGCTATACAAACCAGCATGTGTAAGGTTTGTGAAGTCGGTTAAATATGACTGTAGGGATTGAAAAACGACACAAACAAACAAAAAAAGATGTTGTAGCAGAGACGATAATGCAAATCACCACCCCCCCTTAAAGGATGCAATGGATACATCAATTTCCATTTCATAAGATAAAATTGACAATCTTCATCAAAGCTCAGGTAATCGATAAAAATTGCTTATATTCAGATTGAAATTGTTGGTTTTAGAGTTGACTTCGAGTTGACTTTGACTTTTGACTAAAATGGTTGTTCCCCCCCCATTCAAGATGGATGATGAATCTGTCAACTTCAATTAATAGGAGAAATGACGATTTTTAAGTTGAAAATTGGCTTTTAGATGATTTGACTTGACCTGTGACTAAAAATGTTGTTTCCCATTAAGTGATGCATATGCACTACTGTTCAAATCTAAGTCATCGGATGAAAAAGAGATTTAGAATTTGACTCAAGATGATATTGACCTCAAATCAATAGGCTCTATTGCACTACTAAACTCGTAAGTTCGTTGTGGTCGTTAATAAATTGTGACTGTAAGCAATTGACAGAAAGACAACAACACGACCAGAATAACAAATCGACTGACGGTGACTTGAAAATCTGCGATTTTTGCCCCAAGTAAGAACAACAGGAGTGAAAAAACCCTTCCACCTTACGTATGGTAATACAGTATTGGATATTACGAGGACCTCGAACAAAAAAGTACTCAAACTGCATTTTTATAAACTGGGATGAGACCGGGTATAAAACGCCGGCTTGATAAAACAGGGATTGAAGAGTACGGACTCGAACAGCCGATGCAATCTATTTATTAGTACGAGTTGATCCTTTTCCCTGGGGCCACGTCGTATAATTGGAATGCGATACGCTCCTCAAGCCATCCTGTCAGCCAAGTGGAGCTTATCCAAAAAATAACAATTTTAAAAGTTTTAGATTCAACAATAATAATTCTGGCGATCAGGTTGAATTAAAGTACTTCCATCTACCTTATATTTGGAAGTTTCGTGTCATTGATAAGCGGTTTCAAGAGAATAAACCTCTTAAAAAAGATTTGTCAATCACAGCTTGCCATCCAGGTGACATTTCTCATTCTGAACACCCTGATATCCCAAGGCTTGGAGGTAATAGCGGGCTGGCTCAGATTTAAATTATTTAAGCCAGGAGTACCGTGTTGAGTTAGAAATAATTCTACGTG
>CM068964.1:95410779-95422949 GCA_035128595.1 Eptatretus atami | reverse complement strand
AAACTCGTATAGATAAGTTATACCAATGATTGATTAGCGTGTTTTAGGCGTCCACAACCTATGCCCAACGATAGTCTAACGTATGCATAGCGTGGCAGCGTATCGTCGACGATCACGTGAGGTTTTCTATTCATAGGCGCAACTTCACTTTTAAAAAATGCGTCACTCGCCTATTGTTTTGGACGCTGGTGCTCGGCAATTGAAATCGTTTCCATTGAACGAGTCAAATTGCTTCCACTCGACTATTTAAATGATTTACACTGAGAACGATTTAAAATAAATGGCTGTCACTCGCCTATTGTTTTTGGACGCTGGTGCTCGGCAATTGAAAGTTTTTATTGAACGAGTTAAATCGCTTCCACAGCACTGCAGTCACGACACCAACAGCAGCAGGCTCAGTGCCAGCCTCATGCCAGGCTCAAGCGGATCCCTGTAGAAGGTGTACTGCTTGGTTATCCTTGGACCCACTATGGCTAGCAGCTCGTCGAACATCGCTGGGGCATTCGCAGGAAGTTGATGAAGGATGCATGGTCCTCGTTCCGGAGTTCCACCATGACTGGTCATATATGCCGTAATGGCGTCGCCTCCCGATCCATGGTCTGACCCAGTTCCTTCTCCATTCACGTCTTCTTCTCCCGCTCTATTGGCACGCAACTGGTGCAGTGTCAACTCAATGAGGTCATGTTTGATGTTGGAGGACAGGTGGGTATTGTCGTCTCAGCCTTGCCGTATCCTCCATCTCTCGGAATGACATGGACAGTACTCACCACGAAGTCTAAAAAAAGACGGGTTCCTCCTGCGAAGCCCTTTTTATATACCAATTCCCCTAATCGCTGCGAATACGGTATCTGTAAGTTAGAAACGCGTCAGTAAATTCTGTGGTCGTCCTGAAGACGTCAAATACGTCTACATACGTATTGTGCGTAGGACATGCTTTACAAATAATTCCCAAGCACGTTACTCATAGGTTATAAAATAAGTCACGGGTACCCTAAACATTACTTTGACGTGTTTCGACGTATGAGAACTTTCAAGTAACGTGTTGCGAAGTGTGAACAACGTTCGTGTAGCGTGCTTACAAAACGTTACTCATAGGTTTAAATAAGTTTCGGGTACGCTAAACATTACCTCGACGTGTTTCGACTTATGAGTAACTTACAAAACGTGTGGCACTCGCGTTGTCAACGATCGCAATAACGTGCCTACAATTATGGCCAGCGTAGCGGAACGTTTGTGAGTCATACGCCGGCATACGTCGTAAAAATTTCAAGGCATCATGCAAAAATTTGAGGACAACCCCAAAAGTACGTTTTAAAGCCAGCCGTACTACGACCATATGGCAGTGTCTTATTCAAGCCCGTCGCATTCTTCAACCGATCAATACTAAAAACCCTTACCAGAACCCGTATCTCGGACGGCTACATCCAACGACGGATTCTGCGCCGAGCGCTTTTAAGACGTTTTAGACAAATTTTTCATAAATCGGCATACGCTGGCTAAATCGTCAAGGTGTGACAGTGGCTTAAGCATTGTTCGTACTCGGGCTGTAACCTTTACAGTATGACGGGCCTTATTTCCTTGCACTGTATGTCTTTGTTGAAGCTCCTCCATGAGCTTTCCTAGCAGACACTTCTCGAGCCACTTCCAGTGGATAATGTGCTGCGTGCGGCACATTCTTAGAAATGCACTTTATAATTTTTGTAAAAAAAATTATTGATCACAGGAGAGAGAGACAGACACAGACACACACACACAGGACAGAGACAGATCTTCGTCAAACTTTCAGTGCCGGGGCAAAAAAAATTTTGTGGGCAAATTTTTTTTTGTAGTGTGATCCCTGATGATCCCTGATGATCCCTGACCCCATTCCTTCGTGGGTGTGGGGAAGTGTTTTAGCCCCCCCCCCCCCAAAACAATTCTTCAAAATGCAACAGGATTAGAACATCACCGGGCAATTCCTGGTACCCCTGCTCGTCAAAAGACAAGGAAGATGATTTTTACACAGACTACACCAAAGGTGGCGCTATTTCAGTCACATGTTTAGGTATATCTATACTTATAAAAGCAAAAACGATCTGTCTCTCTGTCTGTTTGTATGTGTTCTATGCATGGCCACATCTTTTAAGTTCCAAACTCTGAGTGCAAATACAACTTTGTGTGTGTGGTAACTTAGGCTATGTGGCTGCAGCTTCACGTGGGTGGTGAGGGGGTAATTTACAGAGTAAATTCTCTGTAAATGTGTACTGTGTAGCGGGATTTGGTGGTGGTGGTGGTGATGGCAGAGGGTATTAGAGCAGGAAAGCTGAGAAGGGGAGGCGGAGGGTGCCGTGGACAGAGGGCAGAAGAGCCAGTGGAGGGGGTGGGGTGGGAGGGAAAAGTGGTGAATGATTTAAAACGGTAAGTTAAGGTGATGCCGCTTTGGGTTGATATAAATATACCCAGAGATGGGGAATCCCCCGCCATTGAAACTTTTTTTCAAGATGGCCGCCCCAGTAGGCCATCTTGGATCCGGCCACGCCCAAAATCAATAGGGTTCTTCCTTTTTCAGGTGGTACATGTGTGACCCAAATTTCAAATCGATATGTCAAACAGTTTATGAGTTATCGCACTCACAGCTATAAATGTTGACGCCCAGCCGGACCGACGGACGGAAGGACAGCAGGACGGACGACCCGGGTGACAAATATCCCCTTCCGCATGGTGGCGGGGGATAAAAACTAGAAAGCGCCCGCCCGTCCGCATCCGCTTTGGGGAAAAAAAATTTTTGGCGATGGAGGGGGACATTGTTAATGGGATGTTCATCACAGCCTTTTTAGATGCTGAACTGTGAATTATATACAAGAGCACACTAAGAGGAAGATCAAAATAAAAATGGAAAGTCGTTTGTATTAAGACGTCATCTTCTTCAGACGTATTCAGGGATGGACGCACGGGGAAATTGAAACAGAGCTACAATCAGCCAATCAAATCGATCTTTGTGATTGGCTGCAAAGTGTTACTTATTCACATTTCTCTTCCTGTGCAACGCCAGGTCAGTCTTCTCTTAACATGTATGGAGCGTGATGAGTGCGCCCCTGCCCGATCTCCAATGGACATGAAGTCCTACACCAAAGCGTCACCTCCAACCCGGAGGCCTCAGCCCGGTGACTGTCAAACAGACAGAGATTACATGGTCATACATTGGTTAAACATCAAAAGGAGCCACCTATCCGGATTTCGGGCTTATTTACCCTCATCAAAGTGGCAAACCGCATAAATATCGAACCAATGATGACCACATTCATCGTTTAAACATCAATTGTACCTCCTGGCTGTAATGGTGAACATCAGCCATGGATTATGCCTCATGCCTGGCACGGTAAAACCGCATAATCCCCAAAGAACACAGACTGTTTGTTCTTTGCAGATTATGCAGTTTTACCGTGAGTTATAATCCGTGGCTCATGCTCACCATTACAGCCACGAGGTACGAGATATACAAACCATATACCCCTCTGCTCCATTCTAGATCGATATAACAAATTGCATTGTTCTTATCAATATTTGTTGGTGAGCATGAACTGCAAATAAATCGACAACGACTTGTAATCCAAGCTCGGGTCGTGACAATCGATCACACAAGTGCTTGTTTGGCATACAAGCTAGAAGCACATCGCCTGCTCTTTAAGGTCTTCAAGAAAAAAAAATTTTAAGAAAAGAAAAGAGTACTTTTCGAAGATGTGTTATTTTGAATCGAGGGTTGTCTTGTGCAACTGTTGCTGCTGCTTCTCCTCTTCGATCATAATTTATTTCTTGCTCTGGAACGTGCTGCAAACATCGAAACACAAACCATCAGTGTCGCTCGGCGAGCAACATGAATGATCCCTCGAGTTTTATGGTCCGAGTTTGAACCTCCAATCAGAACGCATCTCACAACAATGACTATAGCATGATGTATTGGTTCATCAGGAATAACCAACGGTGTAATCGAAGCACTGAACACATTTCCATGGTGCAAAGCGTCGTCACATTCTCACCAAGTCCTAAAAAAAAATTCCAAAGCTCATTATATCCAGAACAAGTTGCCACTGTCACGAGGTACTCCCAAAACCACCCTTACCTCGACCAAATTCTCCCACCAGTTATTAGCACAGGATAAGCCAACTCTGAGAGGCAGAGAGTTCTAACATCTCCAAGCTTGTGCTAATGAGAAGCAACAGTTTGATTAAAATCCTATCAGGAGGATGGTACAGTCTCCAATGAATGACCCTTCTTTTTCATATACGGCATCTGGTTATGAGTGGCATCTTTTGCTGGGGCCGCAGCTGTGCCCTTAATGCAGTGCGCCCACTCCCCTGTAGGTTTTGGTAGGAATTTGTAATTTGGCGACTCTGCCGGCAATAGCTCACCTCTTCACCAGTGGCCCACTCTTCCCATGCAAGGACACCATGGGATATTTAACATTCACATACTAATGCCGGCAGATGGGATGCCCAGTTTAACGTCCATCCGAGGGATGGCACACACATTGAATCACCCTGCCTGTGAAACACGGGTTAAAGTTTATAGCTGGGTCGGGATTCGAACCCAGTTTAGAAGTGAGTGTGCGTGCCTCTAATCCATGCGGCCAGGCCATGTAGTGAACCAATCGGTTGACAGTCTAAAGTTGCGTTCGGAAGCAAATTCACTGATTCCCCAAATGACATTGTAGAATATCTTGCATCCACAAACTAATACTTGCAGATTGGACACCCAACTTATGTTCATCCAAGTGTTGGTACACTGTGATACAATATCCTGCCTGCAAAGCAGCAATCTCGCAGTTTTTGCCAGGTCGGGAATCTAACACGAGACAGCTCAAAGGTAAGAGTGCGACCTCTTGAGCCGTCCTGCCAGCAATTAAACAATCTTGTCGATCAAAATACACAAAACAATGCTATGCTCGTACCCTCATGCCAATGGTCACATCAAACAGGACGAATCGACCTGGAAATTGTGTGCAAATGCTTCGGGCATCTCATTAGCTATCCCACTCCTGAGATCTCGATCCAAATGGACGGTTATCTTTATCACAATCCTTCGTCTACCTCTGTATCTAATTCTGTCGGTTAATTGAATTTGCACTCTTTGTGAAACCTTCCGGCACCTCAAGTGAAACAAATATTTTGTCAAACGCCCAGTTTTACCGCTAGCACATTGCCGAGAGGGATGACGACATAACTCCATTCTCCAAGTTCAAATCCTCAAGGCACAGGATAAGTATGAATGCTGCCATTCATCCTTCAATAAATGTGGTATCAAGCAAGCAGAATTCAGCTCTCAAAACAACCGCATAAAGGCATACAGAGGCTTCGTATGAAGGAGAGATTTTTCTGCCATCCGTATGCAAGCCATTTTGAGCCTTGTCTCACACGAGTTGTAAATCTCACGTTCAGTCTATCATACACCAAACCAAAGCTTTGCATTCTGCCTTTCAGCTTTCTAACATGGAACGGATGACACTGGTGACATCCGCGGCTAATTATCATCGAGTCGTCCGGCAAAAACGATCTTACCTGGGTTTTATGAAATTCGTCAAAAAGCAGAGGCGGTAGAGCCAAAAGATCCTGAAAAGGCAAAAACAATTCGTATCTGGAAGGAAATAGGTGAGAACTTGATGGATTGCAACAAAATGAATGAAAACTAAAATAACACAAAGCAGGAGAAAAAAGGATGGAGCAAAAGTCATCAAAGTAGTTTCTGCTGAAACATAATTGTTTGGGAAAACACATCAACTCGTTTTATGGCACACCTTAAGATTTGGTGAGCTTGTGCCAGCACGATGGCAAAATTCCAAATTCCTGCCACCTTCGGTCGAACGTCGGGACTGGGCAGTGCGTTCGTGAAAGACGGGCAAAAATGTTCCCTGGCCAACCCCACAATAAGGTGGGACTTTTCGGGGCCCATAAAGTAGTAGTAGTAGTAGTCATCCTCATCTTTAGATGAATTTTTTTTTTAACCATTAAGATAACAAAACCACCCATTGGGTATTGGAGTAGCAATAGAATGTATTCCAAGTTTGATATCCATTTTGCAAACATGACATCATTACTGAAGATGGCATGGATGATTTGCAAATGTTTTTTTTTTTTAATACAGAACAAGCAAGTTGCCTGTGCCGGCGAGGGATTTTTAACGGGGTAGGGATGGAGAAGGCAAAAATGCAAATGGCATCTTCTGTCATCGAGCCGGCAAGCTGGGAGAAACAATTCCCAATTATTGCCACGTCTGATGCAATTTAAAAGCTCTGATGATGGCGAGGTGCTCCATTTGAAACCGTTTGTTCGATATATGTAGCTTTTTGGTGCCTATACGGTCCGTAATAAAAATTTATATTGGTGTCAAAGCCAGTTACCGATTCAAAATTAAGTCGGATTTAAGATCATTTCAAATTTGCTTGTTTGTATTTCCCCGATAAGATGTTGTTTTGACAAAATTATGGTTGGATACAAGTAATAAGGAAAGAAGTGGAGTATATAGCAAAAGGAGAGGGGGTAGAATAAATAAATAAATTCAATTTGGGTGCGTAATATGTAGACATCCGTTAAACATCAATCCTTGAACATCAACTCGATCCGTTCTACCCAAGGATTGCCAGCTCTGAGGTTTCGTATGCCCAAATGTGCAAGAACCATTTGTAACCAATTTTGAAATTGATTCTCATGTCAGATCATCTTAAATTAAGTTTATTAACAGAAGTCCCCAGAAATAAATAAATAGGATGCGTTGTTACGGAAAGGGCACAATTTGCGTTTTCAAGGCGATAGCGTAATTCCTGCATGGTACTAAATTTTCCAATCACCAATTCCTTGTTTCAATTTGGCTAAAATAAACCGTCGTCGTATTACATCAACAAAGGAACGAACAGAAACACCTCATCGTGTGGAAATTTTAACCTCCGAGCAAACGAGGTGCAATTTCAAATGAACTTCTCCCGCAAACCATAAAGCATGTATTAAGGTTGATCGGGAGGGGAAGCGAGTAATATGTGGTTCAATTCATTATTTTCGATCGCATCGTAAACGAGAGCGAAGTCGATGGTGCGTCATCGCCAATCCCCACACTTCCCACCGAAATCAAAGTTGAAAGGCGGCAAAAGGTTCCACCAGGAATGACCCATTATCAAATTTAGAGTGAATTTTTTTTCTCCCGTTTTGACCCGTGACCCCCGAGGGCATGAACCGGGGGTCGAATCCAAGAAATCTTTACATATTTCATGCGCCCCCCCCCCCCAATGTTGATTGCATATACAAAGTTTCATTTTAAAATGTGCCCGTAATCGCATTTTTGGGGTATTTGACCTTTTGACCCCACCCCATATGGCGGAGCCAAAAACGATACTGCTCCCACACATTCTTGCCATGTGGTGATCATAACTACCAATTTTGGTGAATTTCTGCCCACCCGTTTAGGACCAGATAGCGTGATGGACAGTCAGACAGACAGACGGGGCCGATTTCAATATCCCCCGTTTTTTTTTTAAACAACATGGGGTTAATGGTTAAACAAGGCAGACATGGTATTGTCCAGATTTGGTGTTCATATAAACCGTGAAAAACCACACTTTTGTGCTGTCTATGTTGATGCCTGTGGATGCACAGCTCTCAGACGCTCAGAAAAAGTTATAAAGCGATTCGATTGCTTCAAATCCACAAAAGAAAATGGTTGGAAGGAATCCGTGCTTATGTAAAACGGCACCTCCGGCCGGATAGGGGGCAAGGGGCTTGGGTGTGATGTTTTCTTCATCCAGAACAATGGGGGCAATATATCAGACATCAAATATCTTGGGAGAAGGGGGAGCATCTCTTTCCCCCCCCCCCCCCCCCCCCCCCCCCCACAAACATTTCCTCTTGATGTGTTGTATGCAAATATGCCTCCAAAGAACAGGAGATGATCTGGAATTACCTGCTGGAGTTTTTTCCATGAATCCTTAGCTTTGCACTGCGGAGGGATTATGGGAAGTGGGATCCACTTGCACTCTTCAACGCTTTCCTCCCTTTCTCCCGGTGGAACAAAAGTAAATGAAGCTTCACCGGAAAAACAAAAATGAGTGTACGGATTCCAGGAACATTCATAAGAGACAAAAAGAGCATCAATCTGAAAGCGAATCAAATCTCTGACCTAGCAACTCATTTACTCACCACAACACTTCAGCTATTTATTTATTTATCGGCCACAAGATTGTATTTTGTGTCGTGTTAAGGCTCATGGAGGAACCTGAACATATATTTTATGCATACCAACTATCTTATGAGACATTGGTGTACTTTTAGAGGAACAAACTACAAAAGGTTGTCAATGGACAAAACAGCATATGGGATTCGAATCTGGCAACCCCAAAATCCTCGGCGTCACATTTTACATTGTCCACACACAAGTGCTAGTTACCTTCTACAGGATTCGAGGTTACGTGGTGACCTACCAGGCAGGCTCTGTGGCTCCCTGGAGGCAAATGGACTTGTTCTCTTGATAAGGTGTGTGTGCATCTCACCTGCCCAAACTGGGCCTTGGGCTTCAAAACAAAATTTTAAAAGTTGAAATAATTAATAATACATTTTTAATACAAAAAATATCTCAAGCAGTATCAAAGCATTACAAATGGTGGATTATTTATCTAAACTTGAACAGAATTAAATTTATTTCGGTAAAAGTCATTACGTATAAATATTTACGATAAAGAAATGAAGATTGTCATTTTGAACTTTGAATGGCCCTCATCTTCTTCTTTTAAAGGGCACAATTATTCCCATGTTCTTGTTGGGTTGGCCGGGAGATGTTTTGGCCCAAGTCTTTCACGAACCGGCTGGCCAGACCTGACGTTCGACTAAGCTTAGGGTACGAATTTAGAACTTGGCCACGGTGCCGGTGATAGCTCACCTACTCTTAGCGAAGGACACCATGGGATCTTTAACGTCGACCAACTAATGCCGTCAAACGTGACTTTGTCCCTCATACATTTCAAAATACTCATATTAATACAAAATTTTGCCCCCTGGATTCTGTGTAATCGAAAGCTCACAATTATTGGAATCTCACGATGAGGCCAAAGCACAAGGGCTGTTGCTTTCACATCACAGACAATTGGTGTCTGTTTTCTGTATATCGAGTCGAGGCTCGGGAAGAAGCTCAAACAAAAACAAAACAGACCAGAACATCATCATCTAATATATAAAAGGAGTTCGGTCTCTGTGTGCGTGCATGCGTCCGTCAACAATTGTCCTATAGGGGATACCACTAATCAAGCAATAACGGTACCCCCCTAGACAGCTCAGCATAGCAATACACACATATACACATGTATGTACGTGCAAGCACATAACGTGCTGCACATACACGCAGGAGGAGAATTTGATTCCTGGCACGGCCTGTGCCTAATGCATACCCCAGACAGTTTGATCAAAAGAAGGAAGAGAGGGGGAAGGTGAGATTTTTACCTTTGCCGCCAAAGGTGAAGGAGGTTATGTTTTCTCCCCCTTTCTGTCTGTTTGTTTGTTTGTGTGCAGGATATCTCAAAAAGTTGTGGACAGATTCAGACGAAACTTGGTGGACATGTTAGGCGTTAACAAGAAAGAATCGATTCAATTTTGCTGAAGATCCGAATCTGATAATTGTTTAAGTTATTCTTTACCATTGAGAGATAGGGCTAAACTAATATATAACACGATATCTCAAAAGGTTGTGGATGGATTCTGATAAAAAAAACCTGGTGGACACGTTGTGTGTGTGGCAAGGACTAATTGATTCGATTTTGGTGAAGATCTGAATCGGAATCTGGATACGAGAATTATTAAATTTTTTAAGTGATTCTTCACCATTGAGAGATAGGGCCAAAAACGATATCGTGTACTGTATACCATGATATTTCAAAAATGTAATGGGCCCGATATGTTCTTGTGGATCATGCTTTACGTGGCAGAGGTATGCGCTCCACTGAATGCCCTTCTAGTTTTTATTTATTTTGATCTTCCTTGTGTGTTGTATATTATTTGAAATTCAGCATCTAAAAAGGCTGTTATGAATATCCCATTAACATTCTCCCCCTCCTCGCTCCCTGAGTGTCTCGCTCGGCCGGTATCTATACACTGCCTAATTTAATCCCCCCCCCACCCCCACCCATTAACAACAACCGTTTTTTCTAGCAATTACGCAAAGATTGGTATTCCCATCAGCAAAGCGACGGGTCTTACATTCTAATCACACTAAAATACGCAATTTGGTGTCTGTCTGTCTGTCTGTCTTTTTATGACCGTGATACATTCGGTTGTTACTTACACAATCTCAACCAAACTTGACAGGAGGACTAAGGGTCACATGGTGGAGGTTGTAGCGACTTAATTTGCCCCCCTCTCCAAGGAGGTTTTCTGCCTTGGGCGAAAACCGTGTTAAGGTGTATATCCGTGTTAAGATAGCTAATCATGGCGTTTTTCCAAGGCCGCATCTAATAACAAAAGTAACAACAATACCAATAATATTATCATAATATTAATGTCATAACAAAACAATATTAATACTACTAGTATCCCCTCTCCCCAAGGGGTTTTTCCTTCTTGGACAAATGCCGTGTTAATGTGTATGAATAGCTTATTGTGTGGCACCCCTCCCAGAAGTAAAAAATATTATAAACCACAAACACGTACAATTACCTTTTCAAACAGTCGCTACTGCTGTTTAACAATAAACTGAAAGAAATCTGGAGGAATTCCGACATCCTTGAGGCATTCTATGCTTAGCACATCCACCATATACTACCGGATGCGAGCTTAGATCTACTGTAATCGATGTACCCCAGAAAGGATAATAACATGACGCTTCCTGCTGCTCCCACAGGGAGTGGGTGTACTAGTAACAGAAAAAGAACAATGGAAAAGGTCGGGAGGACACCAGCAGCAGGGTTGAGGGACAAAGCAGAGGGAGATGTGGGGAATATAGAGATGTGGGAAAGAATGAGAACAAGGGAGGACACACGGGGTGAAAAGCTTGATCCTGTGACAGATTCTCAATCACAGAAAGGGAAGTGAAAACTGGGGAAGAAGCAGAAATGGAACAAAACAAAAAAAATGAAGAAGAGGATGAGGGGTTGGGAGGGAACCCAGGAATAGGTGGGCTTGGGGAGTATTAATATTAATGAGGGTATGTGGATGGTGATGTCAACCCTGGAGGGAAGCATGAGATTGAAGAGACTGAGCCGGAAGTTGGTTTCACAGGTGGTGCCGGGAGGAGCGGGGGGGGGGGGGGGCGGGAGTGGGGAGAGGAAGCGATGGTGAGGAGGTGAACAATGAATCTGGATTATCGGGGTTTCACCAGAAGGGGGTTACTGGCAGACCACGTGCAACTTGCACAAACCTGGGGACAGAAGGTGCAAGTCCAGGGGTGCGAGCCAGAGGGGAGAGCAGTAGTCCATCAAGCTGCGGATGGGTGCCTTGTAGGTCGATAAACGTTTAGAAGTGTCAAGGCAAGGCTTTGCATGACGAAGGATGCCCAGTCGGCAGCTAGCTTTGAAGGTCAACTTAGATATGTGGTTTGCCCAAGAAAGATCATGGCTGATGAGGAACCCCAAAAGTTGAAGTGATTGAAATTATTTGCCACAAACATTGCTCCCTCTGCTCTCTCGGTCCTCCAACCATCCATAATATACTCCAAAATGCACGCATTCTTCCAGTTCATCCCGTTCTCATTAAAGGTATAAAATCCAGGCTGATTACACACCCAAACTCCTTTGTTCCTCATTTCTCCCATCTGTGGAACTGCCTTAGAGGGTATTCTTTCCCATTATTCCCTACAGGCCGTCAGAGGCAAACAGCGCACCGCCACATCACGTCATACCCATTATCTTTTTACCCCCATTAACCCTTCCTAACCCAACATCCAAATTACTTGCAGGTTAGGTTAGTGTTTCCTCCCTTCCTCACTCTCCTTCCCTGGCTGACCATTCCCTTGCTTATTGTGTCCAACTGTTTCCCCACTGGCAGTTCCATACGATCCCCATCACCTCGTTCTACCATGACTCTCCATCTTATAAATAAAAAACAATTGTTGTGCCTGTTGCTCAATCATTCAGCCAAAGGATTTCATAATAAGAATTAAAATTTGATGAGAATACCAATAATGTTTGGCATTAAGAGGAACCACTGATCTTTGAGGAATTTCACCGA
>CM068964.1:95395284-95410769 GCA_035128595.1 Eptatretus atami | reverse complement strand
TTTCTTTTGCAGTCATTTCAGAAAAAAAAAAATAACTAGACTGGCACTCGGAAGAACTCATACCTCCACCGGGCCGAACAGTTTACGTTTTGTATCCCACTGATAGATCGGATCTGGATCCAGACCTGAACCAAAATCTAATCGGCTTGTTTTCATCACCGAACCAACTCATCGACCTAGTTTTGTCATAACTTGTCCATAACTTTTTGAAACATCATTCTATATATCGTTTTTAGTCCCATCTCTCAATGGTGAAGAATCACTTTAAAAATTAAATTCTCGTATTCAGATTTGGATCTTCACCAAAATCTAATCATTTTGTCCTTGTTACACACCCAATCTATCAACCAAGTTTAGTCCGAATCCGTCCACAACTTTGAGATATCCTGGTCACAGACAAACAAACAGACGGGGGGTGAAAACAACCTTCGTCCACCATTGGTAGCACAGGTAACCATCTCAAGATATCTTGATGAGATAACTGTAATTGTGTCATTACACAAAATGTATATAATTCTCCTACACGGCATGTAATTAAGAAAATAATTTAAAAACCATTTGCAGGTCCTGAACAAACACTGGTGAAAGCAACGTAGTAAAGAAAGAGCCGTATGTCGGTCGAGTGCCAAGATGCCCACGGGGTGTTTGCGGCCCTTGGGGTGTGGCCAGAGCGAGGATGGCGAGGACCGTGTCCAGAGCCCGGCGTCGAGGAGGATTTGTGCATTTCTCAAATGCCGGCAGGTCGGATGGTTGCAGCAGCGCCCGCAGTTTGCACAACTCTTGGGCACTCGCTTGGATCTGCTGCAAGGTTGGATAAATAAGAAACTGGTTGCTTCTGCCAAAGATTACTCCAGTAACCCTTATTCTGAGAAGAGCCGGAGATATCAGACATAAATTTGTGTATGTGTAGTCATTAAGCATAATGTATCATTCTGTTTGCTAACCCCATTTTTTCTTCTTCTTCCTCTCTCTCTCTGTCTCTCTCCCCTCCTCCTCTCTTCTCCCTCCACCTATTCACTCTCTGCCCCCTCCCTCTTCACTCTCCCCCCTCTCCTGTCCCTCCTCTCTCCCATACTCCTCCTACCTCACCTCACCCCCCCCTCTGTGAAGGGGACTGTTAAAGACTGACGGTTTAGTTTTAAATTTAAAACAACTTCCCCATCGTGTAACACGTACGAATCTGATTCAGAGTGAGCCGTCCGGAGGGGTGTAAAGGTCGCTGCATGTGCGAGCATGCATGCACACAGGCCTTTGCCAGATAAATAGCGTGGGTTTTAAATGCTCCCGCCTGGTTTTATATAGTAACCCGGCGGTTAAAAAGAAAATGTTGCTGTTTGGACACATTTTATCGGCCTTCCCTTCCCCTCCCCTCATGCTGACTTCCCTTCCCCTCACCATTGTCTTTCCCCTCACGCCGCCTTCCCTTCCCCTCACGCCGTCTTCCCTTCCCCTCATGCTGACTTCCCTTCCCCTACACCATTGTCTTTCCGCTCACGCCGCCTTCCCTTTCCGCTCACGCCGCCTTCCCTCCCGTCATGCCGCCTTCCTACCCGCCGCTTCCCGTCACGCCGCCTTCTCCCCTCACTCCCACTGTCTTCCTTCTCCCTCCCCTCACACTTACCTCCTCCATGGACAGCTCCGTGCGGTCTCCACGTGCTGCATTAACATGCGGTTTTAATGTACCCCATTTCGTAAATCCTGCACTACCCTACCCTGCCCTTCTCCACAAGTCCCACAACCAAGCACAAGTTAAGAACCCCTCCTCTCCTTCCCCCCTTAAGTCTACCTACCAAATGCAATTCCATAACCTCCTCCCTTCATGCTCTCTCTCCCCCCTCCTCACTGCCACAACTCCTCCCTCTCTCCTCTCTCCCCCCCCTTCCCTCTCTCTCTACTACCCCCCCCCCTTACATATTCCTGTCAGAGAAGCAACGGGTTGTATTTGCTAGTCAGGCATAAATATCACATCCATAACTATAAGGGCACTCGGTAGAGCACATGCATCTGCCAAACAATGCCTGATCCAGTACAACATATCGGGCCCAATACATTTTTGAGATATCATGCTAAATATTGGATTATCCCCATCTCTCAATGGAGAAAAATCACTTTAAAAATTCGATGATCTGGATCCGGATCGTCACCAAAATCTAATCAGTTCATCCTCGTTACACACCCAACCTGCCCACCAAATTTAATCCGAATCTGTCCATAACTTTTTGAGATATCCTGCACACAAACAGACAGACAAACAAACAGTAAAAGACGTCGTGCAGAGCACGACACTTACAAAATCCATAAAACAAATTTGACCTCAACAATAATTGGTTGGTTCAATTCAGTGACCTGCAATATAAATCTTCTTCAAATTTCAAGTCAATCGGATGAAAATTGAGGATTTTAGAAACCACACCTGAGTTGACCTTTGGCCTATGTTGACCTTTTGACCTCAAAAACAAGACTTCTTGCGTATGACAAACTGCCATGTGGTAAAGTTTTGTGAAGATCGGTTTAAAATTATGACCTGTAGGCGATTGAAAAACGGACAAACAAACAAGAAAAAGATGTTGTACAGAGCACGATAATTGCAAAATCCACCACCCCCCCCCCTCTAAAGGTTGCCATGGATACATCAAATTCTCCATTTCATCAAGATTAAAATTGACAATCTTCATCAAAGCTCAGGTCAATCGGATAAAAATTGATTATATTTCAGATTGAAATTGTTGGTTTTAGAAGTTTGACCTTGAGTTGACCTTTGACCTTTTGACCTCAAAAATGGTTGCTTTCCCAATTCAATGATGGATGATGAAAATCCTGTTCAACTTTCAAGTTAATAGGATGTAAATTGACGATTTTTCAGTTGAAAATTGATTTTAGATGTTTGACCTTTGACCCTGTGACCTCAAAAATAGTTGTTTTCCCAATTAAGTGATGCAATATGCAAATACTGTTCAAATCTCAAGTCAATCGGATGAAAAATGACGATTTTAGAAATTTGACCTCAAGATGATATTTGACCTCAAAATCAATAGGCTTCTCAGTTGCGACTACCTCTACAACTTCGTAAAGTTTCGTGTAGGTCGGTTAAAAATTGTGACCTGTAGGCAATTGACAGACAAACAAACAAACACAGACAGAATAACAAAATCGACTGACGGTACTTGAAAAATCTTCGATTTTTTGCAAGTAACGAACGAACAGGAGTGAAAACAACCCCCTTCCACCTTCGGTGATGGGTAATACAGTAATTGGATATTACAGGGAGACCTCGAGACCAACAAAGGTAACTCAAACTGCCATTTTATAACTGCTGGCAGTGATGACCGGGTATAAAAAGACGCCCCGCTTTGATAAAACACGGGATTGACGAGTTACGGACCTCGTAACAGGCCGCATGCAATCTATTTATTACGTACGCAGTTGATCCTTTTACCTGGGGCCATCGTCGGTATCAATTGAAATGCTGATACTCTACCCTCAAGCTCATCCAGGTACAGCCAAGTGAGCCTTATTCAAAAAAATAAAAAATTTTTAAAAAGTTCTCAGATTCAAACAATTAAATAATTCTGGCCGATCAGGTTGAAATTTAAAAAGTACATTCCCCAAGTCTACTTATCATAATTGTGAAGTTTCGTGTCAATTGATGAAGCGGTTCAAGAGAAATAAACTTTTAAAAAAGATTTTTGTTCAATCCTACAGCTGCCAGACCATGTGACATATTCATCATTCATGAACACCCTGATATCCCCAAGGCTTGGGGAGGTAATAGAGGGCTGGGACTCAGATTTAAATTACTTTAGAGCCAAAGAGTAACCGGTGTTATGTTAGAACCATCATTCTCACGTGGCTGTGGGTTTGCATCGGTTTTCGCAGGGGTGCTGCGGTGCCGCTAATGCAGTGCCCCATGTCGGTGAGAGCGGGACTTTGGAATTTGTTTATGGTGCCGGTGATAGCTCGCTTACTCTTTTGCAAAGGACACCGTGGGATCTTTAATGTTCACCAACTAATACCGGCAGACGGGACGGCAGTTTAATGTCCATCCAGGGGACGGCACACAAAATCACCCTGCCATGTGAAACACCGGGATGACAGTTTATAGCTGAGTCGAGATTCGAACCCAGGAAAGTATCTATCTGAGAACCGAAACGATGGGTCGGCCCAGTATCAAGCACACACCCAAAGTGTACGTGTAAAAAATTCCCTTAAAATTCCCATTCGTGCAAGCATGATGAACAGAAGGGTGTGGAGGACAGTCACAAGAGGTGAAAGTTGATTGATGGTGGCGATGATTACACTTCAACCCTTTTTGAAAGGTCCTCAGGTTTCATGGGTCTGTGCATTCAAAATTACAGGAATAGATCACAGGAGGCTCTCACAGTCAATCCATCAACACATTTTCCTTTTAGTCATGAAACCGACACAGCATGTTTACCTTTGGTCATGGCAACAATGGTATATTTTGATTTTGTCATGTTAACAACATATTTACCATTAATCATGATACAGTGCCAACAATATACTCACATTTATTTATTGCAATGACAGTGTTTATAATCATGTGATGTACAATATTTTTAAAACATATATTTTTTTTAATCAAGCAAGAAAGGAAAGGCTTCGTATACAGTACGACAAAAGTTGCTTTACCATTCTCACCGAAAACAGTGTACTCACGCGATAGAAATATATCCAATTAAAAAATTATGTTTGTATATATACAATGGGGTGACATGGCAAGTACACTCACCTCTAAGCTGCGTAGTCTGGGTTTGAATCCTGACCCAGCTTTAAACTGTCATTCCGGTGTTTCACAGACAGGTTGGTTAATCAATGTGTGTGCCATCCCTCGGATGGACGTAAAGCCAGGTGTCCCATCTGCCGGTATTAGTTGGTTGATGTTAAAGATCCCATGGTGTCCTTCGTGAAGAGTGGGCAAGCTATCACCTGCACCATGGCCAAATTACAAATTACTTCCGTAACTACTGCTGGGAAGGCAGTGGCAAACCACCGAGTACAACACTTGCCAAGAAACTGCTTGAGCAGCACAGACACTGTAATAGATTGTGGCACATCAGAATCATCAGAGCATACAATAGACCGATAGGTTTGTGGTGGGTATCTCGTGATGATTGATACTCGAGGCATTTTAGAAATAACACATGAATTATGACCATCAAAAAAGTAGTTTTCTCTCTCTGGGTCTTCATACCATGAGGTCATTGAACAGGAGTATGTGTGTGGTGTGTGTGAGATATATATATATATATATATATATATATATATATGAGGGTTATGTCCGAACGGGAGTTTGTCTCTGGATGTGTCCGATTTTGAATCATTTTCGTCTGACACCATGACCTAGAAGAGCGTCTGACACCATGACGAGTGGGATCTAGAAGAGGCCAAAGTGAGTACAAGCATGTGGATCAGCAAACTTTGCACTCAATTCCTCCCCCCCCACCACACAATCCCATCCCCACACACACACCCACCCAAACACACACTTCCCCGTCCTCACCCCATTTTAAGTTAACAAATTTATTAAGTAATTTGAAAATTCATTTGAAGATTTTCAGTGATTTTTTTTTTCATCTGCAATGCAGCAGATGTGAATATGGCTATATACAGAAATATATGTGTATGTATGTATATATATTGTGTCGAATTCGCGCCCGCCGGCGTGCGATCGGCCACGTGACTCGAATCGCGGCGCTTCGCCCACCGGACGGACAATTCAGTCGTGACCTCCCGGCTAATGCCGGGATCCAGTCACGGGTGGACCTTTCGGCCTCACCACAACCCAGTCCGTATTCTACCGGGCGGAATAGGGTGAATCGCCGAAAGTCGATATACCTAAGTACCCGCACGGGTAACCTACCGAGGGTTGTACCTCGCCACAGGCCGACTTCGGACACGATCGCTTAAGCGGCTCGTTCCGGGCTAACGGGATAACCGAGCGGTGTTATCGTCGGCCTTGACGGTTCAGATTAATTATCGGCGCGTCCGCGCCCACGACGAACCCTTTACGTGAAACAAGATGGAGACCCAACGAAGGAAGGACGCAGCGAAACGGGGGAAGAATTCAACAGAAGCACATTTATTTCACACAACGACACATAGAGCACACATATAGCACAGCATGTATTTACGGCAACAATAATAATTAAATAAATGCACATATATCAAACAAAAGAAAGAGTTAAAACGAATACGCGAACACACGACCACTTACACAATTCTACTTTGCGGGACTGGCGCCACACACACACGTTCACACAAAACCAAAAGAAAATGGAAGTCGACTTCCCTGAGGTGTTGAGTCCTCGGCCACCGTCACTCGCCGTGGCCCGCGAGCTTTCTCCGGCGTTCGGCCCCCGTCTGCCTTTACCGGCCTCTCGACGCCTTCCGCCGACACTGAGAGAGCACACGCCGACCCACGAGAGCCAGAACGCCGAAATGGAGGAGCGGGCAGAGCAGAATCAACGACGAAGAGAAGACAGAAACCTCAACCGCTCCGCCTCTTATACGCCGGCGCCGCCCGTTCTCGGCTCCACCTTCCTTGAGGGCTTCGAGAAGGGGGGCGTTCCTCTCGTCTCCTCCCACCTCCGGCTTGTGGGGGACGAGGCGAAGCCGTTCTGGCGCCGGGCCAAGGAAGGAAATAGGCGGGAACGCGCACCTCGCTGTGGGACTTCTCCCTTCCCCTCTCGCGCTCGACGGCTCCCAACGCGGAAACTGTCGTACGTGGACCGCGGAGGATGGCGTTCGTTGGTGTAGGTAGCTGTTGAGATGTGGCGTGGTTGTGAGGGTGGCGTGCTGGCGTTGTTGGAGTGGTGGCTTGGTTGCGTTGTTGTTGTTGGCGTCGTTGGCGTTGAAGTGTGGTTGGCGTTGTTGGCGTGGTGCTTGGTTGGCGTTGTTGTTGTTGGCTTGTTGGCGTTGAAGTGTGGTTGGTTCGAAAATAAAGCAGAACAGAAAAACGCCTAACTCAAAGTATCGCAGCCCGAATGAATCACATTAATTCCTCTAAACAATGGGTTTGGGCTAACTACACATGTACTTCAGAAATACCTCATCTACGGGACCTGAATGATGTTTGCGAATTTCCACAGCCGTACACTATTATATTATATATATATATATATATATATATATATATATATATAATATATATATATATATATTGTTATGGCTGTGGAGATTCGCAAAACACCATTCAGGTCCCGTAGGTGAGGTATCTTTTAAGTACATGTATAGTTAGCCCAAACCCGTTGTATAGAGGGAATTTATGTGATCCATTCGGGCTGCGATCCTTTGAGTTAGGCGTTCTTCTTTTTCTATTTTTTATTTCCACCAACAAAACCAACAAAGGGCTCGCCTGGTTCCACGGCCAGATTCGAGAGAAGCGAGGGAGGGCAGCTGGCGCTCGATTGGTGGATGCGCGGTGTGACGCGGCCAGGGAGGAGGAACGCCCTCTTCGAGAACTCTCTCGAAGGAGGGTGGAGCCGAAAACGGGGGCGGAGTGGAGGGCGGAGCTCGGGGTACAAGAGTCGGAGACGGGCGAAGCAGGGGGGTGAATGCTCTGGTTTTGGTCGACGCTCTGGTTTTTGTCGATGCTCTTGCATCGTGGTTGCTCTGGCTCGCTCTCGTCTTCCGGCTCGCTCTCTGGAGGCCGCTGGCCTGGTCTTTGGTGGGGCAGTTGCAGGACCCGCTGGCGGGAAGGAGCGTCCGCCATTCCTCTCCCCGACTTCGGGCATCCACGTTTCCCCCCCCCCATCCGCGCTGGAATAGCGCCGAACACTCGGTCCGTGGCGTCGAGTGGCCAGCACGTGCAGGCACGAGGCACGCAGGGGAGGACTCGCCTACCAGCCGGGGCACGGAGTTGCGGCCAGGCGGGACCACGTCGATGGACGTCGGAGAGGGGCTCGACGGCCCAACAGGGAAGTCGCACTTCAATTTCTTTTGGGTTCTGTGTGAACGTGTGTGTGTGGCGCCGTCTGTGAAGTAAAACTGTATAAGTGTGTGCCGTGTGTGTTCGTCTGCGTAGTCGGTTGTAGCTTGCGTCGTCGTTTGCTTATTGTTTTCGCATTAATTTGCTTTTTGTGCATTTGACTGTATGGCTGTATATGTGCTCTCCATGTGTTGTATGAAATAAATGTGCATTATGTTGAATTGTTCCCCGTTTCGCTGCGTCCTTTCCTTCGTTTGAATCTCCATCTTGCTTCACGTAAAAGGGTTCGTAGTGGCGTGATACGCCCGATAATGATAATTGGACCGTCGAGGCGACGATAACACCGCTCGGTTATCCCGATAGCACGGAACGGACCGCTTAAGCGGCCCGTGTCCGGAGTCGACCTGCGGCGAGGTACGATCGCCGGTTTACCATCCGCGTGGGTACTTAGGTAGGTCGAGTTTGGCGAACACCCTATCCCACGCGGGTGGCCGATTGGCACGATCATGGTGAGGTCGAAAGGCCCACCCGTGACTGGCTCCGGGCGATAGTTCCGGAGGGTCACGACAGAATTGTCCGTCCGGTGGCAACGTGCCGCGATTCGAGTCACGTGGCCGTTCGCACGCGGCGGGCGCGAATTCGCACACTGGTGTCAGAGAGCGGGAAACAAACTCTCCCGTCTCCAGCTAAATTCACGGGGATCGGTCCAGGGGTGAGAGGAGCGACCCGATTCCTCCAAATTACGAGCAGGCCAAATTAACCCCTTACGAGAAATAAGATGGAGTCTCAAGGCGAGCGGGAGCCGGGGGTAATAGAAATGGATGTAGAATTGTTAGAATCCATGGCTCAGGATGGAATCCCCATGCAGGAAATGCTGGTTGTACAGGACGAACTCCCCCCAACTGAACCAGAGCTCGAAATGGTGCAGTGGCTGGGGTGGCGGACGAACGCCCCCACGTGCGAATTCGCGCAGTGGGATCGCCGAGTGGAAATGTTTGAGGCATTGATGAGTGAAAATGAAAATGCACAACAATTGAGATGATGAAATGAAAAACATGACGAATACACAACAAATGAACGAAATAAAAACAAATGTGTGCAGGATGAATAATCAAATGAATGCGAATTTAAACAGGTGAAGAACGGAATGGAAACAAAATGAAAGAAATGCGGGGTGAGATGCAACAAATGGGCCGAGCCTGCAGCGGGCATGAAGGAATAACAGGGGAGTGCGTAATGGTGACGCCACGTGTGGGAGAACGAGCTGGGGGGTGCAAGGTTGTCAGGCCCGCAGTGGAGGCGGGTGAGGACAAAGTAATTCGGGGACGTGTTGGGCGAGAAGTGTGAAGGTGACGGAGGAAGTGACGGTGACACAGAGGGAAAAACTAATTGGGGTGACGGAGACGTGCACGAGGGAGATAACAAGGGAAGAGACGGAAATAAAAATAGTGGAGACACGGGAGATAGAGGGTGAATTGGACGGGGTTAGAGACGAGCACACACACACAGAGGTAGTGGAGGACGATGAGGGGGAGCTGGCGGACTGGTTAGAGCCGGGTGAGAGCATGGATAGCTCCTCCAGAAGACGGGGGGAGTATGCCCCTTGAGGCGAGTCACGACCAGGTGAGTTCGGTCGTGCTTCGCGGAGTTGAGGGAGACGGGTGCTGCGAACGGGTGCACGCCGAGCTTGGGGGTATAGAGGCCCCGGAACCCTTGTGGTGGCACGAATCCCCAGCGTGTTGGTCCCGGCGTGTGTCGTGTCGAGGTGTGTGTTCACGAGTGTGGGCGAAATGCGTGCTGCAGCGCACGCATAGCGTGGTGCAAGGGCGTGTGCGAGAGCGACCGGGTGGTGACAAAAATCCGTGTGGGATGAGACCCCAGGTGTGAGTGCGACCCCGTGTGTGAGTGGTGTGGTTGCGAGTGTGCCGGAGTGCGTGCTTCCAGCGTGCCGTGTATGAATGAGACACAGCGCGGGTGAGTGCCCCGCGTGTGTGAGTGAGGCACCGTGTGTGGAACACCACGGGAGTGAGTGAAAGGCCGGAGTGAGTGGAGCCACGTGTGCGAGGGAGGTGCATGCATGATTGAGCGGCGAGTGTGAGGGAGACCGTGTGTGTGAGAGAGCGGTATGTGAGGGAGATGACGGTCGGCATGCGTGAGCATGCAGCCGCGTCTCCCGGGGGTGAATGCTCTGGGTTTTGGTCGACGCTCTGGTTTTTGTCGATGCTCTTGCTTCGTGGTTGCTCTGGCTCGCTCTCGTCTTCCGGCTCGCTCTCTGGAGGCCGCTGGCTGGTCTTTGGTGGGGCAGTTGCAGGACCCCGCTGGGGGAAGGAGCGTCCGCCATTCCCCTCTCCGACTTCGGGCATCCACGTTTCCCCCCCCTATCCGCGCTGGAATAGCGCCGAACACTTGGTCCGTGGCGTCGAGTGGCCAGCAGTGCAGGCGCGAGGCACGCAGGAGAGGACTCGCCTACCACGCCGGGGCACGGAGTCGCGGCCAGGCGGGACCACGCCGACGGACGTCGGAGAGGGGCTCGACGGCCCAACAGGGAAGTCGCACTTCCATTTCTTTTGGGTTCTGTGTGAACGTGTGTGTGTGGCGCCGTCTGTGAAGTAAAACTGCATAAGTGTTGCCGTGTGTTTCGCGTAGTCGGTTGTAGCTCTGCGTGTCGTTGCTTTATTGTTTTTCGCATTACATTTGCTTTTGTGCATTTCTGACTGTATGGCTGTATATGTGTGCTCTCCGTGTGTTGTATGAAATAATGTGCATTGTGTTGAATTGTTCCCCGTTTCGCTGCGTCCTTTCCTTTGTTTGAATCTCCATCTTGCTTCACGTAAAAGGGTTCGTAGTGGGCGTGATACGCCGATAATTAATTGGAACCGTCGAGGCGACGATAACACGCTGGTTACCCCGATACACGGACGGACCGCTTAGCGCGTGTCCGGACGGTCGACCTGCGGCGAGGTACGACCGCCCGGTTTACCATCCGCTGGGTACTTAGGTAGGTCGAGTTTGGCGAACAACCCTATCCCACGCGGGTGGCGATTGCAGCGATCGTGTGAGGTCGAAAGGCCCACCCGTGACTGGCTCCGGGCGATAGTTCCCGGAGGTCACGAAAGAATTGTCCGTCCGGTGGGCGACGTGCCGCGATTCGAGTCACGTGGCCATCGCACGCCGGCGGGCGCGAATTCGCAACATATATATATATATGTGTGTATGTATGTATAATATATATATGTATATATTATATATTATAGTTGCAGATTTCAGAATCTGATCTGATGAATGCATCCACACATCCAGATCCACAGTTATTTCCTTAAATACATGTTCAGATTAGCCCCATCCCATGTCGACTGGGATTTTTAATGTGATGCGTTGAGAAGGGTAAAGGATAGATCCCTCTCTTATGGGAAGCTTTTTTCTTTACGACACACGTTTACACACATTTCTTTCACGAGCTCTGAAGCCCCACCCTTATTTTTCCTCAGCAACGTTCTTTCACGAGCTCTGAAGCACGCCCTTATTTTTCCTGCAACGTTCTTTCGCGAGCTCCGACGCCCACCTTTTTTGAGAGTGCACGGTCGTCATGGTAACCGTGCGCAGTGGGGCGGGGTGAGCTTGGGGTGGACTGCGCCGCGAGAAGGCCCGCAGATATAAAACGAATTGGAGGTCCGTTCTGAGGAGAGAAAAATGAGAGGAAAAGAGGCGAGAGAAGTGAGAAGAAAAGAGGCGAGATAAGTAAGAGGAGGCAGAAAGAGAAAGAAAGCCAGAGAGGAAAAGGAGGAGGAAGCATGCAAGCCCGCAAGTGAGCAGGCGAGCGTGTGGTGTGCGTGTGGGTGTCTGACCAGCGCCACAACGAGACAATTCGTCATTCCAGTGCTTGAGCAAGCGAGCGTGTGGGTGTGAGCAGCGCCGATGAGTGAGGCATGGGTCGGTCACCAACGTGTGAGGCGCGGGTCAGTCACCGACGGACCGTGTGGGTCACTGACGTCACCAGTTTCGTGAAGTGTGAGGAACTGCCCGTGTCGCAGCACCAGGGTCTAAACCCGCGACAGACGATCTCGGTGCCCTCCCAGATGTCAACTGGCATTCAAGGCTGTTCGTGAGAGGGTGCACGGCAAGGCTGGGTGCTGGCGACGGACGTGACACGCACGCACACATTTCAGGACGTTTTCACTTCACGGACGACTACTTTCTGGTGAGCAAGACGATTCTTCCCCCCCCCCCCCCCCGAATGATCTGTTGGGTACATGTCTGTTCAGCTGTAAATAAGTCAACCCCGATGAGCATCTGCTCTTTGTCTCTTTCCTGGCATTTTGATTGATTTTGCTTTGAAATTAATTCATTTATTTATCTCAGAAATAAAAAGCTCTTTTATTTATTTATTTATTGTTAATAAATTATTTGTCGATTTCCAACCTGTCCGCGTTGTCCTTCCTTCCATTGGTCTATTATTGTCCGAACCTAGACAGGCTGGGAGGCAATTACCACAGATTTGACCAAAAATAGTCGGCACACACCAGCGGTTAAACGCTCGACCGACGATTAAATCTAATCGAGATAACATTGGTGCTTTGCCGAGGGCGCGCTCTCTGCTCAGGTAACCACGTGACCTCCAGTTAAACGGAATAATTAGATGGTGGACACTGGAACTCGTGGTTGACTGGGTGGCATTCGTGGTTCTAAAACAACCCACCGCACCACAACGTTAATTGTGAGCGGTGGCCCAGGTCCGGCTCTACCGAGGACAACCGGGGATTAATCTCCCTGAGTGACAAGCTGGTGTCTCGGAACCCGTGGCCGCAGCTACAGTGGGGAGAACAAGTATTTGATACACTGCCGATTTTGCAGGTTTTCCGACTTACAAAGCACGTAGAGGTCTGTAATTTTTATCATAGGTACACTTCAACTGTGAAAGACGGAATCTAAAACAAAAATCCTGAAAATCACATTGTATGATTTTTAAATAATTAATTTGCATTTTATTGCATGAAATAAGTATTTGATACATCAGAAAAACAGAACTTAATATTTGGTAGAAACCTTTGTTTGCAATTACAGAGATCAGACGTTTCCTGTAGTTCTTAACCAGGTTTGCACAGACTGCAGCAGGGATTTTGGCCCACTCCTCCACACAGATCTTCTCCAGACTTCAGGTTTTGGGGCTGTCACTGGGCAACACAGACTTTCAGCTCCCTCCAAAGATTTTCTATTGGGTTCAGGTCTGGTGACTGGCTAGGCCACTCCAGGACCTTGAGATGCTTCTTACGGAGCCACTCCTTAGTTGCCCTGGCTGTGTGTTTCGGGTCGTTGTCATGCTGGAAGACCCAGCCACGCCCATCTTCAATGCTCTTGTTGAGGGAAGGAGGTTGTTGGCCAAGATCTCGCGATACATGGCCCATCCATCCTCCCTCAATACGGTGCAATCGTCCTGTCCCCTTTGTAGAAAAGCATCCCCAAAGAATGATGTTTCCACCTCCATGCTTCACGGTTGGGATGGTGTTCTTGGGGTTGAACTCATCCTTCTTCTTCCTCCAAACACGGCGAGTGGAGTTTAAACCAAAAGGCTCTATTTTGGTCTCATCAGACCACATGACCTTCTCCCATTCCTCTCTGGATCATCAGATGGTCATGGCAAACTTCAGACGGGCCTGGAATTGCGCTGGTTTGAGCAGAGGGACCTTGCGTGCGCTGCAGGATTTTAATCCATGACGGCGTAGTGTGTTACTTATGGTTTCTTTGAATACTGTAGTCCCAGCTCTCTTCAGGTCATTGACCAGGTCCTGCCGTGTAGTTCTGGGCTGATCCTCACCTTTCTCATGATCATTGAGGCTCCACGAGGTGAGATCTTGCATGGAGCCCCAGACCGAGAGAGATTGACTTGTATCTTGAACTTCTTCCATTTTCTAATAATTGCGCCAACAGTTGCCTTCTCACCAAGCTGCTTGCCTATTGTCCTGAAGCCCATCCCAGCCTTGTGCAAGTCTACAATTTTGTCCCTGATGTCCTTAGACAGCTCTCTGGTCTTGCCCATTGTGGAGAGGTTGGAGTCTGATTGATTGAGTGTGGACAGCTGTCTTTTATGCAGATAACGAGTTCAAACAGGTGCAGTTAATACAGGTAATAGTGGAGAATGGGAGGGCTTCTTAAAGACAAAACTAACAGTTCTGTGAGAGCCGGATTTTACTGGTTGGTAGGTGATCAAATACTTATTTCATGCAATAAATGCAAATTAATTATTAAAAATCATACAAGTGATTTTCAGGATTTTTATTTTAGATTCCGTCTTCACGAGTTGAGTGTACCTATGATAAAAATTACAGACCTCTACGTGCTTTGTAAGTGGGAAACCTGCAAAATCGGCAGTGTATCAAATACTTGTTCTCCCGTGTGTGTGTGTGTGTGTGTGTTGTGTGTGTGTGTGTGTGTGTGTGTGTGTGTGTGTGTGTGTGTGTGTGTGTGTGTGTGTGTTATTATTATATATATTCTTAATTTGCCTTTATTGCATCATCAAGAATGTCTTCAATGGCATTTCTGAACGAAAAAAAAAATTAAAGCCCAGTTTGCTACGAGTGTTCGCTTTCCATCAACCATTCTTTTTTTCCAACTTCAGTGCCAATTCACCCCTCTCAAAGCAACCATCACACTTCTCCCTCCAAGCTTCCTCTCACCTTTCTCAAAACTTCCCACTCCACTTTCTCCCTCAACTCTCTCCACTCACCCTTCTCCCACCATTCACCCTCACTCCCCCTTCTCAAAGTTGCCCCCCCTCTCATCCACAAAGCTGCCTCCTTCCCCCTCTCACCTCCATCTCATCACTCCACCTCCTCAAATCTTCAACTGCCTTCTGCCCCCTCTCTTGCCCCACCCCTCTCCCCCAGCACCACGGAGCATTTTTTCCTCCTCATCCAACCCCCTCCCACAGCTATTCTGACATCCCCACAGCTTTCAACAACTCTCCTTACCCCCCCCCCTCCTCCTTGTCTACTCCCCCTCCCCTCCCATCCCATCCCCTTCACCCAAAGCCTCCTCCCCTCCCTCTTCATTAACAGTGTGGATCTCAAATATCCGGGGCCTTTGCTCAAAACTTTCAGAACTTTCACATACAGGTTGCCACTGACAAACCAGACATAATCTGCCTCACAGAAACTTTGCTCCCTCAAGACGTCTCCGACTCACAAGTATCTCTCCCTAGTTACTCCCTTCTCCGGTAAGATCGACCTGAGCTCGTCCCTGTGAAGGAGTTGCTCTCTTCATCAAAGACTCCATTCCTCACTCTCTATGCACTGCCCTCACTCCCCCACATCCCCAGGAATACCTCTGGCAACGGCTTCCCCTCCACTCCACCTCATGTTATATGTGTACTGTACCGTCCACCAAACAGTGATGATCCATTTACACGACCTCACTATCCGAAAACATGGACCAACTTCTATCTTCTCATCCAAACTCGCTCTTCCTCATATGTGGTGACTTCAATTGTCATCATGCCAGTTGGCTTGGTATGGGTACCTCTCTCACCTGTCATGGCACTTCA
>CM068964.1:95359834-95392759 GCA_035128595.1 Eptatretus atami | reverse complement strand
AAAAATTGATGTGTATTAGCATTGAAAATTGTTTGGTTTTAGAAGTTTGACTGAGTTGCCTTTTGACTTTTGATCCTCATAAAAAATGGTTTTGCTTTCTCATCTCCAATTCAAGTGAATGGATGATGAAAAATCCTGTTCAACTTTCAAGTTAATCAGGAATGTAATATTGACGATTTTTTCAGTGAATAATTGATTTTAGATGTTTAGACTCTTTGACTGTGACCTCAAAAATAGTTGTTTTCCCAGATTAAGTGATGCAATATGCAATATACTGTCTCAAATCTCAATGTCAAGTGGACTCAGAAAAATGACTGATTTTTAAAAATTTTGACCTCAGATGTATATTCTGACCTCCAAATTCAGATAGGTCTTTGCCAGTTGCGACTACCTCTACAACTTCGTAATGTTTTCGTGTAAGGTCGTTAAATAAATTGTGACCTGTAGGCAATCTGACAGACATAACAAACAACACGACAGAATAACAAAATCGATACTGACGGTAACTTTTGATAAAAGTCTTCGATTTTTTGGTCAAGATGAAACGACAGGATGAAGAACACACCCTCCCTTCGTGATGGGTAATACAGTAATGTGCGATATTCAGGGAAGACCTCGAGAATCTGAACCAAGGTATACTCAACATGCATTTTAACTGTGGCAGTGATGACCGGGTATAAAAAGACGCCCCGCTTTGAATAATACACGGGATTGACTGAGTTACGGAACCTCGTAACAGGCGCATGCCAATCATTTTATACGTATCGCAGTTGATCCTTTTACCTGGGGGTCCATAGTCGGTATCAATGGAAATCTATTACCTACCTCAACGTCCTATCCAGCGCCCGATGTACATTGCCAGTGAGCCTTATTCAAAACAGACTAGGAAAATTTTTACTAAAAAGTTCTCAGTTCAAAAGCAAAATAAATAGATTCCTGGCCGACAAATCAGCGTTCTACACACTCTTTAAAAAAGTAACATTCCCCAAGAGTCTACTTATTCATAATTGTGAAGTTCGTGTCAATGATGAAGCGGTTCAAGAGAAATCAAACTCTCTCACAAGATTTTTGTTCCGCCTACAGCTGCCAGACGCATGTGTTATCATATCATCGACTCAGAACCACATGCCCTGCATATCCCAAGGCTTGGGAGTAATAGAGGGGCTGGGACTCGATTAAATACTTTAGAGCCAAAGAGAGTTAACCGGTGTTATGTTAGAGACATTTCTCAGGGCTGTGGGTTTGGCATCGGTTTTCGCAGGGGTGCTGCGGTTGCCCGCTAATGCAGTGCCCCTATGTTCGGTGGATGAGGCGGGACCTTTTGGAATTTGGTTTATGGTGCCGTGGATTAGCCTGCTATCTTTTTGCAAAGCGCCACCGTGGGATCTTTAAGTGTCACCAACTAATACCGCAGACGGGACGGCAGTTTAATGTACGCTCGGGGACGGCACACAAAATCACCTGCCATGGAAACACACTGGGGATGACATGGTTTAATAGCTGAGTTCGAAGATTTCGAAACCCCGGAAATGTCTCTATCTGAGAACCGAAATCGAATGTGGTCGGGCCCGTACAAGCCAGCACCCAAAGTGTACGGTAAAAAATTCCCTTAAAATTCCCATCGTGCTAAGCATGATGAAAGAAGGGTGTGTGGTAGGACAGTCACAAGAATGGTGAAAGTTGATTGATGGTGGCGACTGATTATCACTTTCAACCTTTTGAAAGGTCCTCGGTTTCATGGGTCTGTGCATTCAAGAATTACAGACATCAGTAACAGGGGCTCTCACAGTCGATCCGATCAACACATTTCCTTTTAGTCATCGAAACCGCACAGCACTGTTTTTACCTTTGATCTGTGCAACAATGGTCGAATATTTTTGATTTTGTCATGTTAAACAACAATTATATCCAATATCTATGATACAGTGCCAAACAATATACTACATTTATTTATTTGCAATGACAGTGTTTATAATCATGTGATGTAAGCAATATTTTAAAACATATATTTTTTAATCAAGCAAGAAAGGAAATAGGCTTGGTATACAGTACGCCACAAAGTTGCTTCCCTTACCACTTCTTCACCGAAAAACAGTGTAGCTCGACAGGCGATAGAAATATATTCCAATTAAAGAAATTATGTTTGTATATATACAATCGGGGTGACTCAGGCAAGTACCAAATACACTTCTTCTAGCACTTTGCGAAAAAGTTTTCTGGGAGTTGAATCTGACACTCCACTTAAAAATAAACGTATTCCGGTGTTCAGCAGACATGCTTGGTTAATCAATTGTTGTGGCCATGCCTCGGATGGACGTTAAAGCCAGGTGTCCATCTGCCGGTATTCCCAGTACTGATATGATGTTAGTGTCCTCATGGTTCCTCTCGTTTGAAAGTGGGCGAGCCTATCGACTGCACCATGGCCGTAAATTACACATATTTACTTCCGTAACACTGCTGGCAGGCAGTGGCAAACCACCGATAACACTCTTGCCAAGAAAACTGCTATGAGCAGCATCAGACACTGATAATAGATATGTAGGCAGCATCAGAATATCAGAGCATACAATAACCGATAGGTTTTGTGGGGTATCTCGTGATGATGATACTCGAATCGGCATTTAGTAATATAACACATGAACTTATGACCATCAAAAAAGTATTTTCTCTCTCTGGTCTTCATAACATGAGGTCATTGGAACAGAGAGTATGTGTGTGGTGTGTGTGAGATGTGAGATATATATACTATATATATATATAATATTAATATGATTATAATTATAGTATATATATATATTATCGACGGGGTTATGTCGAACGGGAGTTTGTCTCTGGATGTGTCCGATTTTGAATTTTTTCGTCTGACATCGAACCTAGTAAGAGCGTTGACTACCTCATGAGCCGAGTGGCGATCCTAGAAGAGCTAAAGTGAGTACAGCATGGTGATCAGTCAAACTTTGCACTCAATTCCTCCCTCCCGCCACGCACACACATTCCCATCGCCCCACATCACACACCCCACCCAAAGCACATCGACTTCCCCGTGCTCACGCCGCCATGGTTTTAAGTTAACAAAATTTATTTAAGTATGTTTGGAAAATTCATATTGAGAGGAATTTTCAGGGATTTTCTTTTCATACTCGCAATGCAGCAGATGTGAAATATGGTCTATATCAGAAATATATGTGTATGTATGTATATATATTTGTCGAATTCGCGCCCGCCGCGCGTGCGATCGGTCCACGTGACTCGAATCGGGCCGCTTCGCCCACGCGACGGAAATTCAGGTCGTGACCCCCGGCAATGCGGGATCCAGTCACGGGTGACCTTTCGGCCTCACCACAACCCAGTCCGTATTCTTACCTCGGCGGAAATAGGGTGAATCGCCGAAAGTCGATATACTAATACCCGCACGGGTAACCTATACCGAGGTTGTTACCTCGCCACAGCCGCTCGGACCACGATCGCCTTAAGCGGCTCGTTCCGGGCTAACGGGGATAACGAGCGGGTTAATCGTCCGGCCTTGACGGTTCAGATTAATTATCGGCGTCCGCGCCCGACGACGAACCCTTTTACGTGAAACAAGATGAGACCCAACGAAGGAAGGAGCAGCGCAAAACGGGGGAAGAATTAACAGAAGCACATTTAATTTCACACAACGACACATAGGAGCACACATATAGCACAGGCAATGTATTTACGGCACAATAATAAAATTAAATAAATGCACATATGATCAAACAAAAGAAAGAGTTAAAAACGAATACGCGAAACGACGACCACTTACACAATTCCTACTTTGCGGGATGGCGCCACACCAACACGTTCACACAAACCAATAAGAAAATGGAAGTCGACTTCCCTGAGGTGTTGAGTCCTCGGCCACCGCACCGCCGTGGCCCCGCGAGCTTTCTCCGGCTTCGGCCCCCGTCTGCCTTTAACCAGGCCTCTCACGCCTTTCCGCCGACACTGGCGAGAGCACACGGCGTCCGTAACGGCCACCTGAGAGCCAGAACGCCGAAATGGAGGAAGCGGCAGAGGCATGAATCAACGGACGAAGAGGAAGACAGAACCTCAACCGCTTCCGCCTCTTATACGCCCGGCGGTCCGCCCGTTCTCACGGCTCCACCTTCCTTTGAGACGCTTCGGCAAGGGGGGCGTCCCTCTCTGTCCGTCAACCTCCGGCTTGTGGGGGACGAGGCGAAGCCGTTCTGGCGCCGGGCCAAGGAAGGAAATAGGCGGGAACGCGCACCTCGCTGTGGGGACTTCCCTTCCCCTCTCGGCTCGAGCGGCTCCCAACGCGGAAACTGTCGTACGTGGACCGAGAGGATGGCGTTCGTCTGGTCGGAGCGTAGCTGTATGAGATGTCGGCTGTGTTGTGAGGGGTGCGTGCTGGCTGTTGTGGAGTGGTTGCTTGGTTTGGCGTTGTGTTGTTGGCCGTCCGTTGGCTGTTGAAGTGTGGTGGCGTTGTTGGCAGTGGTGCTGGTTGGCGTTGGTTGATTGTTGCCAATTCGTGTGGGTTGACTGTGGTTGGTGAAAATAAAGCAGACAGAAACGCCTAACTCAAGAGTAATCGCAGCCCGAATGAATCACATTAATTCCCTCTAAACAAGTGGTTTTGGGCTAAACTACAACATGTACTTCAGAAATACCTCATCTCGACCTGATGATGTTTGCGAATTTCCACAGCCGTACCACTATATATTATATATTATATATATATATATATATATAATATATATATATATATATATACTATATATATTGTTATGGCTGTGGAGTCGGCAAAACAATTCAGGTCCCGTAGTGAGGTACTTTTAAGTACATGTATAGTTAGCCCAAACCGTTGTATAGAGGAATTATGTGATCATTCGGGCTGCCGATCTTTGAGTTAGGGTTCTTCTTTTTCTATTTTTTATTTCCACCACATAAAACCAACAAAGGGCTCGCCCTGGGTTTCCACTAGGCCAGATTGAGGAAGGCGAGGGAGGGCAGCTGGCGCTCGATTGGTGAATGCGCGGTGTGAGCGGCCAGGGAGGAGAGACGCCCTTCTTTGACAGAACTCTCTCGAGGAGAGGTGGAGCCGAAAACGGGGGCGGAGTGAGGGCGGAGCTCGGGGTACAAGAGAGTCGGACGCGAAGCAGGGGGGTGGATATGCTCTGGGTTTGGTACCGACGCCTACTCGGTTTTTGTACGATGCTCTGCATCGTGGTTGGCTCTGGCTCGCTCTCAGTCTTCCGCTGTCTTGGAGGCGCTGGCTGGTCTTTCGGTGGGGCAGTTGCAGGGACCGCCGGAGGTGGCGGGAAAGGAGCGTCCGCATTCCTCCTCCCCGACTTCGGGCATCCACGTTTCCCCCCCCATCTATCCGCGCTGGAATACGCCGAACACTCGTCCGTGGCGTCGAGTGGCCAGTCAGTGCAGGCACGAGGCACGCAGGGAGGACTGCCTACCACGCCGGGGGCACGGGAGTTGCGGCCAAGGCGGACCTACTGTCGATGGACCGCTCGGATGAGGGCTCGACCGGCCCAACAGGGAAGTCGCACTTTCACATTTTCCTTTTGGGTTCTGTGTGAACGTGTGTGTGTGGCGCAGCCGTCTGGTGAAGTAATACGTATTTAAGTGTGCCGAGTGTGTCGGGGAACCTGGGTAGTCGGTTAGTAGCTTGCGCGTCGTTCTGCTTATTGTTTTCGCATTAGATTTGGCTTTTTGTGCAATTTGATGTATGGCTGTATATGTGTGCTCCTCCATGTGTTGTATGAAATAAATGTGCATATGTTGAATTGTTCCCGTTTGCTGCGTCCTTTCCTTCGTTTGATCTCCATCTTGCTTCACGTAAAAGGGTTCGTAGTGGCGTGATACGCCCGATATATAGTATAGTACTCGAGGGAACCTGTCGAAGGCGGACGAATAACACCGCTCGGGTTTATTTTTTTTTTCCCGATACGCACGGAACTGACCGCTTAAGCGGGCCCGTGGTCGGAGTCGACCTGCGGCGAGGTACGATCGCCGGTTTACCATCCGCGTGGGTATTTGGTAGGTCGAGTTTGGGCCGAAACACCCTATCCCACGCGGGTGGCCGATTGGCACGATCAGGTGAGGTCGAAGGCCACCCGTGACTGGCTCCTTGGGCGATAGTTCCCGGAGGGTCAGACAAGATTGTCCGTCCGGTGGCAACGTGCCGCGATTCGGTCACGTGGCCGTTCGCACGCAGGCTGGCGACTAATCAGCAAACTGGTGTCAGAGAGCGGGAACAAACTCTCCCGTCTCCAGCTAAATTCACGGGGACGGTCAGGGGTGAGAGGCGATCCGATTTCCTCCAAATTACGGCAGCGCCAAATTAACGCCTTAACGAGAATAAGATGGAGTCTCAAGGCGAGCGGAGCCGCGGGGTAATAGAAATGGGATGTAGAATGTTAGAATCATGGCTCGTGATGGAACCCAAGCAGGAATGCTGGTTGACAGAGAACCTCCCCCCAACTGAACCAGAGTCTCGAAATGGGGTCAGTGGCTGTGGGTGGCGTGGACGACGCTTCCTCTCGACTGGTGTCTGGAATGTCGTCGCCGGGCTATGTGGATTTCGCGATGGAATGGTTTGAGGCCATTGATGGGGAGGTTAAATGAAACAGAATGCCATGAACAATTGAGTATGATGAAATGAAAGAAGACATGTAACGAATATCCATACAAATGATGGAGCGAAGATAAAAACAAATGTGTGCAGGATGAATAATCAAATGAATGCGAATTTAAACAGGTGAAGAACGAATGGAAACAAAATGAAGAAATGCGGGGTGGAGATGCAACAAGTGGGCCGAGCCTGCAGCGGGCATGAAGGCAATACAGGGGGAGTGCGTATGGTGACGCGCGTGTGGGAGCAACGAGCTGTGGGGGTGCAAGGTTGTCAGGCCCTGCAGTGGAGGGCGGGTGAGGACAATAGTAATTCGGGGGACGTGTTGGGCGAGAAGTGTGAAGGTGACGGAGGAAGTGACGGTGACACAGAGGGAAAAACTAATTGGGGTGACGGAGACTGTGCACGAGGGAGATAACAAGGGAAGAGACGAAATAAAAATAGTGGAGACACGGGAGATTAGAGGGTGAATTGGACGGGGTTAGAGACGAGCACACCACACAGAGGTAGTGAGGAGATGAGGGGGAGCTGGCGGACTGGTTAGAGCCGGACGTGGAGTGGAGTAGCTCGCTATGTCTCAGAGAGACGGGGGGAGTATGCCCCCTTGAGGCGAGTCACGACCAGGTGAGTTCGGTCGTGCTTCGCGGAGTTGAGGGAGACGGGTGCTGCGACGGGTGCACGCCGAGCTTGGGGGTAAGAGCCCGGAACCCTTGTGGTGGCACGAATCCCCGCGTGTTGGTCCCGGCGTGTGTCGTGTCCGAGGTGTGTGTTCACGAGTGTGTGGCGAAAGCGTGCTGCAGCGCACGCATAGCGTGGTGCAAGGGCTGTGCGAGAGCGACCGGGGGTGACAAAAATCCGTGTTGGGATGAGACCCCAGGTGTGAGTGCGACCCGTGTGTGAGTGGTGTGGTTGCGAGTGTGCCCGGAGTGCGTGCTTCCGAGCGTGCCGTGTATGATGAGACATCCAGCGACACGCGGGGTGAGTGCCCCGCGTGTGTGAGTGAGGCACCGTGTGTGGAACACCACAGGGAGTGGTATGAAGGCCGGAGTGAGTGGAGCCAGGTGTGCGAGGGAGGTGGCCATGCATGATTGACGGCGAGTGTGGGGAGACCGTGTGTGTGAGAGAGCGGTATGTGAGGAGGATGACGGTCGGCATGCGTGAGCTGCAGCGCGCGTCTCCCGGGGGTGAATGCTCTGGTTTTGGTCGACGCTCTGGTTTTTGTCGATGCTTTGCTTCGTGTTGCCTGGCTCGCTCGTCGTCTTCCGGCTCGCTCTCTGGAGGCCGCTGGCTGGTCTTTGGTGGGGCAAGTTGCAGGACCCCGCTGGGGGAGGAGCGTCCGCATTCCCTCTCCGACTTTCGGGCATCCACGTTTCCCCCCCCTATCCGCGCTGGAATAGCGCGAACACTTGGTCCGTGGCTGTCGAGTGGCCAGCAAGTGCAGCGCGGAGGCACGCAGGAGAGGACTCGCCTACCAGCGCCGGGGCACGGAGTCGCGGCCAGGCGGGACCCACGCCGACAGACGTCGGAGAGGGGCTCGACGGCCAACAGGGAAGTCGCACTTCCATTTCTTTTGGGTTCTGTGTGAAACGCTGTGTGTGTGGCGCCGTCTGTGAAGTAAAACTGATAAGTGTTGCGTGTGTTTCGCGTAGTCGGTGTAGCTCTGCGTGGTCGGTTGCTTTATTGGTTTTTCGCATTACATTTGCTTTGTGCATTCTGACTGTATGGCTGTATATGTGTGCTCTCCGTGTGTTGTATGAAATAATTGTGCATTGTGTTGAATTGTTCCCCGTTTCGCTGCGTCCTTTCCTTTTGTTTGAATCTCCATCTTGCTTCACGTAAAAGGGTTCGTAGTGGGCGTGATACGTCGCGGATAGATTAATGTGGAACGTCGAGGGCGACGATAACACCGCGGTTTACCCCGATCACGGACGGCCGCTTAGCGCGTGTCCGGCACGAGTCGACCTGCGGCGAGGTACGACCGCCCGGTTTACCATCCGCTGGGTACTTAGGTAGGTCGAGTTTGGCGAAACCCCTATCCCAGCGGGTGGCCGATTGCGACGATCGTGGTGAGGTCGAAGCCACCCGTGACTGGCTCCGGGGCGATAGTTCCGGAGGTCAGCGAAAGAATTGTCCGTCGGTGGGGACGTGCCGCGATTCGAGTACGTGGCCCAGTCGCACGCCGAGCGGGCCGCGAATTCGCAACAATATATATATATGTGTGTATGTATGTATAATATATATATTATATAATTATATATATATAGTTGCAGATTTCAGAAATCTGATCTGATGAATGCATCACATCCAGATCCACAGTTATTTCCTTAAATACATGTTCAGATGTAGCCCCATCCCCATGTCGACTGGGATTTTTATGTGATGGCGTTGAGAGGGTAAAGATAGATCCCTCTCTGTATGGGAAGCTTTTTTCTTTACGACACACGTTTACACACATTCTTTCACGAGCTCTGAGCCCCACCCTTATTTTTCCTCAGCACGTTCTTTCACGAGCTCTGAGCAACGCCCTTATTTTTCTGCCAACGTTCTTTCGCGAGCTCCGACGCCCACCTTTTTGAGAGTGCACGGTCGTCATGGTAACGTGCGCAAGTGGGGCGGGGTGAGCTTGGGGTGGACGCGCCGCGGGAGAAGGCCCGCAGAATATAAACGAATTGGAGGTTCCGTTCTGAGGAAGAGAAAAATGAGAGGAAAAGAGCGAGAGAATGAGAAGAAAAGAGGCGAGATAAGTAAGAGGAGGCAGAAAGAGAAAGAAAGCAGAGAGGAAAAGGAGGAGGAAGCATGGCAAGCCGCAAGTGAGCAGGCGAGCGTGTGGTGTGCGTGTGGGTGTCTGACCAGCGCCACAACGAGACAATTCGTCATTCCAGTGCTTGAGCAAGCGAGCGTGTGGGTGTGAGCAGCGCGATGAGTGAGGCATGGGTCGGTCACCAACGTTGAGGCGCGGGTCAGTCACCGACGGACCGTGTGGGTCACTGGACGTCACCAGTTTCGTGAAGTGTGAGGAACTGCCGTGTCGCAGCACCAGGGTCTAAACCCGCGACAGACGATCTCGGTGCCCTCCCAGATGTCAACTGGCATTCAAGGCTGTTTCGTGAGAGGGTGCACGGGCAAGCTGGGGTGCTGGCGACGGACGTGACACGCACGCACACATTTCAGGACGTTTTCACCTTCACGGACGACTACTTTCTGGTGAGCAAGACGATTCTTCCCCCCCCCCCCCGAATGATCTGTTGGTACATGTCCTGTGTCAGCTGTAAATAAGTCAACCCCGATGAGCATCTGCTCTTTGTCTCTTTCCTGGCATTTTGATTGATTTTGCTTTGAAATTAATTCATTTATTTATCTCAGAAATAAAAAGCTCTTTTTATTTATTTTTTATTGTTAATAAATTATTTGTCGATTCCAACCTGTCCGCGTTTGTCCTTCCCTTCCATTGGTCTATTATTGTCCGAACCTAGACGGCTGGGAGGCAATTACCACAGATTTGACCAAAAATAGTCGGCACACACCAGCGGGTTAAACGCTCGACCGGCGAATTAAATCTATCGAGATAACATTGGTGCTTTGCCGAGGGCGCGCTCTCTGCTCAGGTAACCACGTGACCTCCAGTTAAACGGAATAATTAGATGGTGGACACTGGAACTCGTGGTTGACTGGTGGACATTCGTGGTTCTAAAAACAACCCACCGCACCACAACGTTAATTGTGAGCGGTGGCCCAGGTCCGGCTCTACCGAGGACAAACCGGGATTAATCTCCCTGAGTGACAAGCTGGTGTCTCGGAACCCGTGGCCGCAGCTACAGTGGGGAGAACAAGTATTTGATACACTGCCGATTTTGCAGGTTTTCGACTTACAAAGCACGTAGAGGTCTGTAATTTTTATCATAGGTACTTCAACTGTGAAAGACGGAATCTAAAACAAAATCCTGAAAATCACAATTGTATGATTTTTAAAATAATTAATTTGCATTTTATTGCATGAAATAAGTATTTGATACATCAGAAAACAGAACTTAATATTGGTAGAAACCTTTGTTTGCAATTACAGAGATCAGACGTTCCTGTAGTTTTACCAGGTTTGCACAGACTGCAGCAGGGATTTTGGCCACTCCTCCACACAGATCTTCTCCATCACTTCAGGTTTTTGGGCTGTCACTGGGGCAACACAGACTTTCAGCTCCCTCCAAAGATTTTCTATTGGGTTCAGGTCTGGTGACTGGCTAGGCCACTCCAGGACCTTGAGATGCTTCTTACGGAGCCACTCCTTAGTTGCCCTGGCTGTGTGTTTCGGGTCGTTGTCATGCTGGAAGACCCAGCCACGCCCATCTTCAATGCTCTTGTTGGGGAAGGAGGTTGTTGGCCAAGATCTCGCGATACATGGCCCATCCATCCTCCTCAATACGGTGCAATCGTCCTGTCCCCTTTGTAGAAAAGCATCCCCAAAGAAATGATGTTTCCACTCCATGCTTCACGGTTGGGATGGTGTTCTGGGGTTGAACTCATCTTCTTCTTCCTCCAAACACGGCGAGTGGAGTTTAAACCAAAAGCTCTATTTTGGTCTCATCAGACCACATGACCTTCCCATTCCTCTCTGGATCATCCAGATGGTCATGGCAAACTTCAGACGGGCCTGGAATTGCGCTGGTTTGAGCAGAGGACCTTGCGTGCGCTGCAGGATTTTAATCCATGACGGCGTAGTGTGTTACTTATGGTTTCTTTGAATACTGTAGTCCCAGCTCTCTTCAGGTCATTGACCAGGTCCTGCCGTGTAGTTCTGGGCTGATCCTCACCTTTCTCATGATCATTGAGGCTCCACGAGGTGAGATCTTGCATGGAGCCCCAGACCGAGAGAGATTGACTTGTTATCTTGAACTTCTTCCATTTTCTAATAATTGCGCCAACAGTTGCCTTCTCACCAAGCTGCTTGCCTATTGTCCTGAAGCCATCCCAGCTTGTGCAAGTCTACAATTTTTGTCCCTGATGTCCTTAGACAGCTCTCTGGTCTTGCCCATTGTGGAGAGGTTGGAGTCTGATTGATTGAGTGTGGACAGCTGTCTTTTATGCAGATAACGGTTCAAACAGGTGCAGTTAATACAGGTATAGTGGAGAATGGGAGGGCTTCTTAAAGACAAAACTAACAGTTTCTGTGAGAGCCGAGATCTTACTGGTTGGTAGGTGATCAAATACTTATTTCATGCAATAAAATGCAAATTAATTATTAAAAATCATACAAGTGATTTTCAGGATTTTTATTTTAGATTCCGTCTTCACAGGTTGAAGTGTACCTATGATAAAAATTACAGACCTCTACGTGCTTTGTAAGTGGGAAACCTGCAAAATCGGCAGTGTATCAAATACTTGTTCTCCCGTGTGTGTGTGTGTGTGTGTGTTGTGTGTGTGTGTGTGTGTGTGTGTGTGTGTGTGTGTGTGTGTGTGTGTGTGTGTGTTGTGTATATTATATATATATTCTTATTTGCCTTTATTGCATCCATCAAAAGAATGTCTTCAATGGCATTTCTGAACGAAAAAAAAAATTAAAGCCCAGTTTGCTACGAGTGTTCGCTTTCCATCAACCATTCTTTTTTTCCAACTTCAGTGCCAATTCACCCCTCTCAAAGCAACCATCACACTTTCCCTCCAAGCTTCCTCTCACCTTTCTCAAAAACTTCCCACTCACCTTTCTCCCTCAACTCTCTCCACTCACCCTTCTCCCACCATTCACCCTCACTCCCCCTTCTCAAAGTTGCCCCCCCTCTCATCCACAAAGCTGCCTCCTTCCCCCTCTCACCTCCATCTCATCACTCCACTCCTCAAATCTTCAACTGCCTTCTGCCCCCTCTCTTGCCCCACCCCCTCTCCCCCAGCACCACGGAGCATTTTTTCCTCCTCATCCAACCCCCTCCCACAGCTATTCTGCAATCCCCCACAGCTTTCAACAACTCTCCTTACCCCCCCCCCTCCTCCTTGTCTACTCCCCCTCCCCTCCCATCCCATCCCCTTCACCCAAAGCCTCCTCCCCTCCCTCTTCATTAACAGTGTGGATCTCAAATATCCGGGCCTTTGCTCAAAACTTTCAGAACTTTCCATACAGGTTGCCACTGACAAACCAGACATAATCTGCCTCACAGAAACTTTGCTCCCTCAAGACGTCTCCGACTCACAAGTATCTCTCCCTAGTTACTCCCTTCTCCGGTAAGATCGACCTGAGCTCGTCCCTGTGAAGGAGTGCTCTCTTCATCAAAGCTCCATTCCTCACTCTCTATGCACTGCCCTCACTCCCCCACATCCCCAGGAATACCTCTGGCAACGGCTTCCCCTCCACTCCCACCTCATGTTATATGTGTACTGTACCGTCCACCAAACAGTGATGACTCCATTTACACCTCACTATCCGAAAACATGACCAACTTCTATCTTCTCATCCAAACCGCTCTTCCTCATATGTGGTGACTTCAATTGTCATCATGCCAGTTGGCTTGGTATGGGTACTCTCTCACCTGTCATGGCACTTCAGCAAAAGCTTTTCTGCGACTCAATCGGTCAATTTCCCGACCCAGATCTCAACCAATGGTACTCTATCTTTTCTAGATCTGATTTTGACAAATATCCCTGAAAATATCTGCTGTTCTTCCTCCGCTCCAATCGGTTCTTCTGACCATGTGATGTCAAATGAGGCATCTCTCTGGCTATCAGAGAACCACTCAGTGCCATCGAGTCTGGCATTTCACTCAAGCCGACTGGCAGGGTCTCCAAGCAGCCATCAAACTTATAGACTGGTCCACTATCGCTACTTTCTCCAACATGAACTCGTCCTGGGAATTCTTTCAAAGAAACTAGCTCTCCCTCATGCACAGATTTATCCCCTCTTGTCTTCAGTTGTCCTACCAATCCTCCCGCCCATGGTTCACTGAAGCTTGTGGCGAGCAGTTGTCCTGAAACAACTTACCTTGCCTCATGAAAGCAAGCCCAACTGAGGGTATCTTCTTTCCTTCCATAAAGCTCGGAACAAGTATGTATTACTTCAGGAGAGCCAGAAACAACATCTTTCAAAGCTCAAGTCTGACTCTCAAAACCTCTCTCCCTCCTCCAAATCCGTGGCGCGTCTAATCCAAATCTGTTTGTGGTGTATGTTCCCCTCCATCCCGCCCTTACCTCAAATGGCCGCACTGCTGATACCCGCACGTGAAAAGGCTGAATGCCGAAACTCGGTGTTTTCATCGAAATCTTGTGTCCAAAACCCATCACTTTCTGTACCCACCTTACCCAGTCGCACCCAACTGTCCCTGGACTCTCCACCTTGTCAGGAGAAAAGGACAGAGCTTGCTGTCAAACCTCGACTCAGATTCTACAACCGGTCCAGACGGCATAAGCCCACGTGTCCTAAAAACCTGCTCTGCTGCTCTTGCTCACCCTCTCTCTGTTCTATCACCCTCTCATTTGCTCAAGGTCATCTGCCATCTGCTTGGAAATCGGCAAACATTACTGCCATGCATAAAAAAGGTACAAAAACAGATCCCTGCAACTTCAGACCAATCAGCCTTCTCCCAATCATCAGCAAGTTATGGAATCCATCATTGCTTCAGACATTAAATCCTTCCTCTTCTCCAATGGCTGATTTCCGATCATCAATTTGCTTTCAGACCAGGTCACTCCACCCTGGAATATGCTGCTTCTGCCTCCCAACAATGGATCCTCAATGCTGGATCCTCAATCTCCCAACAGTGCTCAATGCTGGACATGAAATCAGAGCCATATCCCTCAACATATCATGTGCTTTTGACACGGTCTGGTACCCTGCCCTGCTCACCAAACTCTTTTCTTATGGTATCCAAGGCAATCTCCACTCATGGCTCGCAGACTTCCTCTCCTGTCGCAGTCAACATGTGGCCCTAAATGGAGTTCTGTCATCCCCTCTCCTGTCCAGGCTGGAGTTATTCAAGGGAGCGTTCTGGGCCTGTTCTTTTTCTGGTTTTCATCAACGATCTCTCCAACTCTCTGGAAAATCCTCTATCTCTTTGCTGATTACTCCACCCTCTGCTGTACCATCTGTCATCCTCAGACCGGCAAGCAGCAGCTTCTTCGCTCACTGCAGATCTGGTAAAATCACAAACTGGTCCAACATGTGGAACATGTCTTTCAATCCGGACAAATCTCACACTCTCACTATGTCTCTCCGAAAGGACTGTTTGGCAAACCACCATCCACTTTCTCAACTATCCTCTGGAAGAAGTCCTTTCTTTCAAGCTTCTGGGTCTCAAATCTGCCAAGATCTTTCCTGGGAAAGTCACATTTCCAACCTGGCCTCCAAAGCCAGTCGCCGACTGGGAATCCTCCGTCGTGCAAAGTCCTTCTCGGGCCACCTGAGCTCCTGACCACATACACAGCTTTCGTCTGCAGCCTGATGGAGTACTGCTCTCCCCTCTGGGCTGTGCTCCTGCCTCCTACCTTTCTCAGCTTCACGCTGTGGAACAGGCATTTCGGATCATTGGCATCTCCCGCGATGAGGCTAAGTCTTTGGCCTTTCACTCTCTCACCGCAGGCAGGTCGGTGGTCTTTCTGTCTTCTACCTTCTCCTCTCCGGTCTCGCCCTCTCTGCTGTGTCTGCAATTTGTCCCCTCCATATTTCCACAGGGCGCTCAAGGTCCGCCAACAACCCCCTTCTGGTAAATCTACCAAAATCATGAATCGCTGCTCACCTTCACTCTTTCATTCTCTTTTTTCCCCACTTTGAATAAACTCCCTCACTCTGTTCAATCCCATTTCTTCCCTCCAGGCCTTCAAAAACGCATGCTGTTCACCACCACCTCTTATTATCCCCTCCCAAATCCTCGATCTTTTCTACCCCCGTTAATCACCTCAAACGCACCTCCTTCAAATTCCCTGCTTTCCTTCCTGAAAGTCCCTGTAAGTCCATCTTGTTTCCCCCATGTTCCCCACACCATCCCTCTCCCTTCCACAGATCTCCTAATGTCTCTGCTCCCCACTGTTTTGTTCCTTCCCATTCCTGCCCCTCTTGTCTCACACCCCTTGCTGTGCACTGTGTTGTAGCTCTCATACGAGCCTTGACAGGTATACAAAAAGAAATTAAAAAAAAAAAAAATGGGGATCCTCGGTCACTTCGCACTCTGGGTCTTAAGGTGTTTCCTGGATAACTTTGCTGGGGTCTGAAGCCACCATATTTTTTGGCCTGCTCAACCATGCCTTGACTTGGAGCAGGCTGCAATGATTTCTTAACGATAGTTTTTTTTTTTACTTTCCTCACTCATATCCAATGCCTGTTCATCATAGCTACGAATCATTGTGTACATCTCTTTTGTAAGTACAAAAGAGCATTGGACGAGCATTGCTCATACCCAGCACCTCAAAACCGACCAGACCAGACTAGTCGATCTCCGGCACCTCAAACCCAATCACTGCCAAACCGACCAGACCAGACTAGTCGATCTCCGGCACCTCAAACCCACTCACTGCCAAACCGACCAGACCAGAGCAGTCGATCTCCGGCACCTCAAACCCACTCTGCCAAACCGACCAGACCAGACCAGTCGATCTCCGGCACATCAAACCCACTCACTGCCAAACCGACCAGACCAGACCAGTCGATCTCCGGCACCTCAAACCCAATCACTGCCAAACCGACGAGACCAGACGAATCGATTTTTTGGGGAGGCGTCCATTCATCGCGGATTTTCACTTAGCGCGGGGAGGTTTGGAACGTAACCCCCGCGAGAAACAGGGGATTACTGTACTATAGTTTCAAATTCGGACCATGGAGCAATTTCATGCATTATCAGACGATTTTCCACGATCTACTGTCACGGATTAATTAAGGTATATCATCGAAATATTATTTCCGTTTTTCGGATCAGATATCGTCCGGACTTAATAAATGTTTAAATCTGTTGTGAAATCTGATAATTTAAAGAAATAACAAGTCTTATAACTAAGCCAATATACATATTTACTTCAAGCAAGCAAGGCTTTGTTCCCTCCTCCATACATACACACGAAAATCTGACATTTCCAAAACATTAAACTTATCTTGTTCTCCTGTTTGGAGAATTATTTGGAATGAACAAAATTTTTTTAGGAACGGAACAAAATTAACCAGCTTTCTTGAGCTATATGATTTAACGCATTCACTGCAAGACCTTTAACACCATTTAACGCATTCATCCTTTCCATCCCCCTCCCGAGGGACTGCCCAACCATAGCGTCTGTCAGATCTGTGTCTATATTTTCTGAGGTTTCGCGATGTGCTCTACAGGGAATCAAAGCAAATCTGGTTAAAAAAAAACTCATTTTAGAAAAACGTTGTACGTTATAACGTTTGTGTGGACCTCAAACCGATGTACCACATGACACGTGCACAGACGAGCAGGCAAAAATGGCACATTTTCTGCAATGTTTATTTCACGGGCGATTTAACTTTGGGTTGTTCTGCATTAAGCTGCAACTCTTTTGTGGATTGTCATTTTCTTTCATTAACTGCTGCATGGGCGGTGAAGACGGGCTTTAAAGTTAAAGGGGTCCCTACAGTATATGGTGTGCAGCGACAGCCTGGCCAACCGTTCCTTATCAACCATTTAATTGGAGTGCTTGCATGAGTGCTTAAGCCACTTGCCGACCACCCATTGTCAATAGCGGTACCACACTTCATCGTCGTTAGCGAATTGTTCACTCTCTGCGGACACTTTTTCCACGCCACATCATTCATAGCAAGTGGTCCGTGCTCCGTCACCCTGAGCGAGTGGTCCGTGCTCCGTCACCCTGAGCGAGTGGTCCGTGCTCATTCACCCTGATCGCGAGTGGTCGTGCTCCGTCACCTGAGCGAGTGGTCGTGCTCCGTCACCCTGAGCGAGTGTCCGTGTCCGTCACTGGCGTGTCCGTGCTCCGTCACCCTGAGCGAGTGGTCCGTGCTCCGTCACCCTGAGCGAGTGGTCCGTGCTCCGTCACCCTGAGCGAGTGGCCGTTGCTCCGGTCACCGTAGCGAGTGGTCCGTGCTCCGTCACCCTGAGCGAGTGGTCCGTGCTCCGTCACCTGAGCGAGTGGTCCGCTCCGTCACCCTGAGCGTGGTCCGTGCTCCGCACGAGCGAGTGGTCCGTGCTCCGTCACCTGACGAGTGGTCTGTTCCGTCACCCTGAGCGAGTGGTCCGTGCTCCGTCACCCTGAGCGAGTGGTCCGTGCTCCATCACCCTGAGCGAGTAGTCCGTGCAATAACACCCGATTTTCAAACCACTGCCGTATTAACGTATTTTCTAAATTACCAAGCCAAATATTTTTCCTCCTGTCACACGCAGCTGTGTATAAAGAATAATGTTTGTGAACATATCCCTGAAATGTATGCATAAACACAACATTGTGTTTTGGTGAAAGCAACAAGGTTCTTGGGTTGTATACAATAAGTACTGTAGTTTGTAATCACACTGACTCCAATTTGCCAATTCCCCAAAAATTGCCGATATTGGACAAGTGTGTGTGTGCGTGTGCGTGTGCGTGCTGTTGTTCATGAAGCATAACATATTGTTACGGCTGTGGAAATTCGCATTACACCATGAAGGGCCCGTAGGTGAGATATCTCTAAGTAAAATCTAAGTCACCACTCTTGACACCAAAACCAGACAGGATAATCACTTCCACAAGACGTTTATCGAAAATCTTCTGCGTGAAAGAAAAAAAGGGCAATTTTGCAAGAGTTCACCATACCTATGCCAAAAAACAGAGGAAACAGAACTTCCCCAAGACGTATTACTGAAAAACACTTTCTGGGTGAAACCACGGCCAATGTTGGAGTTACGAGAGTCATTCCACTTCCTGACACCAAAAAATCAGGAGTCGAAAAAAATAGTATCATTTTCGACTAATCTTAGAACTGTTTATTAAAACCATTCTTCTGGTGTAAAAGGCACTATGTAGGAGTTCATAAGTAACCCACTTCAGGACATACCAAATTACATTGGAAAAGATATCAGTTCACTCCATGAAGATCTTGTTTTAGCATGAATGGAAAAACTGCTTCCTCGCGGTGTGTAAACTTTGTGCAATGTAAGTCAAGTTATTACCCACTTCTGGTCTGACTACCATAAAAAATCAGAGCAATAATGATCTCCACTTTTCCACAAGACGTTTTTGAAATTAATTCTTTGCCGGAAACTTTGGCAATGTTAATGTAGTCACCACTCCTGACACCAAAAACAGAGGAATCAGTCACCTGTCCACAAAGACGTATTGATTTTGGAAATACACTTTCTCAGAAAAATCTGGGCCGAGATGTTAATGGACGGACGAGAGGTCACCGAGGCGGTCCTTCGATAACCCACAAACCCAGAGGGAAACGGGAAGGAAAAAGATCCATTCTTACAAGACGTTTTGAAAAATTCTTAGGTGGTTAGAAAAGAATGGCAATGAAGAAGTCAAAACACTACCTGACACCGAGAAACAGCAATAGGAACAGTCTGTCTACTTCCATGCAGACGCCCGTTTTTGGTTGGGAAAAGTCACTTCTACTGGTTTGAAAGGTTACAAATGAAGACAGTAAAAACACCCTCCAACCCAAAAACCAGATGGAACAGTATCACTCCCCCAAGACGTTTTGAAAACACTTCTAGAAACCTGGTGAAAAGTGGCAATGTGTAAGATAGTAACCACTCTACTGACACCCAAAAAAAACAAGACGGAGGAACTGAATCACTTCACAAGACGCTTTTTATGTTTTGAACTGTGGAAAACATCCTGTCTGTTGAAACGGCAATGATGGTCCTCACCACGCCTGACACCAAAACAGAGCATAAATATCACTTTCTCCACAAAGAACGATTGCGTCTGAGAAACACTTCTTGTTGTGTGACAAGGCAATGAAGGTCTACCCACTCTTGCCACCAGAAAAAACAAGAGGGAAAGATCATCTTCCACAAGACGTATTTTGTGAAAACAACTTTCTGGTGGTGTAGTAAACGGCCAATGGCAAGATGGAATCACGCACTCACTGACACCAAAACCAGAGGAGTGCGGGAAAAGCAATCACTCCACAAGGTTTTTTCAAACACTTCTTGTGAAAGGAACTGAAAGAGAGTCACCACTCCTGACAGCATAAAAAAAAAAACAGACGGGGGAAAAGATCCTGTCCACCAAGACGTTTTTTGAAAAACACTAATGCGTGAAAATGAGAATTTTTTGAAGAGTCAACACTCTTGACCCCTACCAAAACACAGAGGAAAAAGGAATTTATCTCTATCTTTTCACAAGACGTGTGTTTTTGGGTGGGGGTATCCCTTGAAAAGAAAATTAAAAGTACTTGGCTTTTCTTCTTCTTGTTGAAACTAGGCAATGAAGATGGGGTAGAGTTCACCACTTCCTGTACACCAAAAAAAAACAGTTTGTGTGGAAAAGAAATGGAATCACTTCCACCTAAGTAATATCATTTTTCGACAAAACGGACGTCTTGAGCTGGGTGTTGGATTAAAAAGCGGCAATTGCAAAGAGTCACCTTAGGCCTGACACCCAAAAAACAGTGAGAAGAAGGATCCAACTTCCACAAGCACGTTTTGGAAAAATATGGCGTTCTGGGGTGAAAGGGCCAATTGAAGAGGTCACCACTCGCCTGACTTATCTCAAATAAATCAGAGGAAAGCTGAGTCATTCCGACCCAGATTCAGTGTTTAGAAAACAGCACGTTTCTCTGCGGGATGAAAAAAGGAGCCAAATGCAAGGAAGTCACCACTGCCAGGGGGGACCCGACCAAACAAGGGCGGAGAGGGGGAGGAAGGAGAGAAAGTGGAGATCCTATTCCCACTAAGACTGGCAACAGAGAGATCAATCTCTTTCGTTTGTTTGAAGAAACACCTTGTGGTGAATAGGGGAGGAGTTAAATGAAAGAGTCACCTACTCCTTCTCTGACCACAGAAACCACTGAGGATAAAAGGATTCAACTTTCCCCTCCGCTTAAGGACTTCTGTTTTATATGATGGTTGGATTACTATTCACCCTCTTTTTGAATTTTACACGTTTTTTTTTTTACCTAGATGAGGGGGTGTTTGCTAAAACGGCGGCTTGGTGGAAAATGATCTGTTCGCTCGTGCTCTATTTGTGTTAGGCATGGTGCATAGTCCTCATTGCCCTTCCACCAGAGTTTTCCATTCGTGTGTGAAAGTGATCTTCTTCCTCTTAGTCTTTTGGTGTCAGGTGTCTCTTTCCTTGCCTTTTGTTTTTTGTTTTGGATACGTGAAATCGTTTTCTAGATTTTTATCTCGATGCTCAGGTTCCTTTCGGTCTGTCACCCCGATGCTGGTTTCCCAATATTTGAACAGATGTGCTATTGCCTCAGGATAATATTTTGGTTCCGGGGACATCTCTCCAACTTGTTTCCACAAAGTACTCCACCCCCAGAAAGATGTTTTTCGTAATCGGTTTTTTGAAAGGTGATACAACTTCCACTGTACTGCTTCAGTTTTGGGTTCGTGTGGTGGGTTTGCTTATTTATTACTGTTTTTTCCTGTCAAACATTTTGTGATTGGTTTTATTTTTGGTGTGGGGTGGGGCAAATGTAAGGGGGTCTATTTTGTATTTGGTTTTTAGTCTTGTGTTGGGTGACTCTTTGTTACCTCTGTGATATTTTTTCGTAGACCACCAATTAACGACTAGGGTATGAAAAAAAATTGGTTCCACATTTTCCTCAAGTTAGTTCGTTAACGCGTTATTGTTGAAATTTCTTTTCTATGTCTCTCAGATAAGGCAATATGAAGAGTTCACCCTGCTCTTTCGACTATTCGCAAAAAAAGTAGAGGAAGAAGTAATCAACTTCCACAAGAGCGTTTGTGGTTGGAATAACCACTTTTTCTGGGTGAGAAAGGCATGTAATAGAGTCACCTTTCGTGACACCCATAACTATCCCAGATGTGAATAAGCAATCACTCTGTGCCCAACAAGACGTTTTTAAATCGATTTTGTTGTGTGCTGTGAACAACGGGCGAATTGTTTGAAGAGTAATCACCACCTTCTCCCAGATAACCATTAAAACAGGATTAGGAAAAAGATCACTTCCACACGAGTTATTTTGAAATCACTGTCTTGTTGAAATGGCAATTGAAGATAAGTAAACCGACTTCTCGTCCTGACACTCTCAAAACACAGAGGAAAAGGATCGACGTTGCGCGCACAAGACGTTTTTTGGAAAAAATTCTTTTCTTGGTGAAACAAATTGAAGGAAGTAAGTCAGCGCACTCCTGACACCAAAAAACAAGAAAAAAGTGACACTTCCACGAAGTACGTTTTGAAACCTAGCTTCTGGTTGGTAAAGGTCATATGAAAGCAGTCACCACTGTCCTGCACCAAAAAACAGAGGGAAGAAGATCACTATCCACAAGATCGTTTTTGAAGATCAACTTACTGGTGGAAAGGCAATGTTAGAGGTCACCGATCGGTGTCCTTTTGATCACCAAAACGCAGAAGGGGGTGAGAAGAGATCATGTTGCACAAGACGTTTGTCGGAAAACTACGTTTGGTTATCTGGTGAAAGGCACATTGACGATTGTCACCACCCGCCTGACACCAGTAACATAGGATTAAGATCACTTCCATTCAAAGAGAGCGGTTGTTGAAACCACTGGTGCTGGGTGAAATTGGCAATAGTGAAGGTCATCCACTTCCTGGTCTGACCCAAAAACAGCAGGAAAAGTATCACTTCCACAAAGACGTTTTGATTAACACTTCGGTGAAATTGCAGAGAAGAGTCAGCCACTCCTGACAGCCAAAAACAGATTGGAAAATCACTTTCAGCGGAAGGCGTTTTGTCAGATACGAGGCTTTTCTTGTTGAAAGAAATGAGAGTCACCACTTCCTTGACAGCAAATTAAACACGAGGGACCCAAGATCACTTCCACAAAGACGTTTTGAATAACACTTTCGGTGTTTATGGCAATGAAGCAGTCACCACTCCTCGAATTCACCAAACCCATGAGGAAAAGATCATTCTTACTCAAGACGTTAATTGTAAAACACTTCTGCAGGAGAAAAGGAACATGAAGATTGTCAGCCTACTCCGACACGCAAAAACAAGAGGAAAAGATCACTTCCACAAGACGCTTTTGGGAAAACACTTTCTGCAGTAAAGGCAATGAAGATGTCACCACTCCTTGACAGCCATAAAATACAGATAGGAATTAAAGATCACATATCCACAGACGTTTTGAAACCTTCTGGTGATAATTCAATGAAGACGTCTACATCCACTCCTGTATCACCCAGAAACCAAGGAAAAGATGCACTTTCCACAAGACGTTTGGATAAAATCATCTTCTGGTGATAATGTGGCATATGTAAGTAATGTCAACCACTCCAGGTAGAACCAGAATAGAAGGAAAATGATCCTTCCACAAGACGTAATTGATGAAGTCAGCTTTTCTGGTGAATAGGCAATGGAAGAGGTAACCGAGTCCTGACGAGGCAGAATAACACGAGGAAAAGATGCAGCTTTCCACTCAATGACGTTTTGAATCTTTTCGTGAAAGGCACTGAAAGAAATTCACCACCCTTGACAATCCATTAATAACATTGAAATAGACCAATAACGGATCAATCTTTTGCCACAAGACGTTTTTGAAAATCATTCTTCTGTTCGTAAAGGCTGGGTGTGGTCACGATGAAAGGAGTCGACTGCATCTCCTTGCCACCACAAACAGGAGAAAGATCGACTTTTCCACAATATCGTTTTTGATAAATTCACTTCTGGGTTGCGAAGGAATGAAGAGTCGACCGATCCTGACACCAAAAATAGAGGAAAGGACTTACGTTTCCAAGAAACGTTTTCGAAAACCATCTTCTAGGGAAATGGTCAATGACGAGTCACCACGCCTGGACTACCAAAACAACAGTTGAGGATTAAGATCATTTCCACATAGACGTTTTGAAACCACTGTCTGTGGTCGAAGTCCAATGAAGAGTCACCACTCCTGCCACCAAAAACATGTGGAAAAGCATCACTTCACTAGACCGTTTGGAAAAACATCTTCCTGGTGAAATGAGCACATGCAAGATTCCCACTCCTGACACCAAACAAGCAGGTATTTGTTAAAAATCACGTTTCTTCAGCTAAGAGCGTTTTTTCATTTAACACTTCTTGTTGAAAGAAATGATTTCAGCGAGTCATCACTTCCCTGACAGCAAAATAACGAGCAGTGACTATAGATCACTTCCACGAATACGTTTTTTGAAAATTCACTTAGATGGTGAAATGGCTAATGGAAGAGTCACCACTCCCCTGACTACCATGAAACAGGGATTAATGAAGTATTTTGTCTACCACTACCTCGACAAGAAAAACGAGGGAAAGATCTATCTTCCACAAGACGTTTTGTAAACCACTTTTTATGGGTGAAAGGCAAATGAAGACGTCCCACTGCCTCACAAAAACAGAGGATAAAGTGATGGCCACTTCCACAAGACGTTTTGAATTAATATCTTTCTTGTGGATGAAACGCGCTATGATAGAGGTGGCTTACGATCTCCTGACACCATATTTGTATATCAGTGATAAAGGATCTCTTCGCACAAGGGGACATTTCTAAAACACTTCTGTTGAAAGGCAATGAAGAGTCACCAGCGCTCTGATCTCAAGGGGAACTAGCGGAAAGTCACTCCACAAGTACGTTTTGAATAATTACACTTTTGGTGATAAGGCAATGAGGAGTTCACTCACTCTCCATGCCACAAATACAGAGGAAAATAATCACTTCCACAGACGTTTTGAAAACACTTCTGGGTGAAAGGCAATGAAGGCATGTTCACTCAATCGACCTGGACAACCAAAAACAGGCGAATAGACACGTCCAACAAGACGTTTTGAAAAATCTTCTGGTTTGAAAGGCATATGAAGAGTCACCACTCCTGACACCAAAAAAACAGATGGAAAAGAATCAATTTCCACAGTGTACGTGTTTGAAACACTTCTGTGAATGGCAATGAAGTGAGTCACCACTCTTTCGAATCACTATAAGTGATGGGAGAAATTAGTTAATCACTTACGATCATAGCGTTTGTAAAACACTTCTGGTGAATAATGGTTATTGGCATTGAAGGTACTAACGCACTGCCTGACACCAAAAACGATAGAGAGAATGATCAACTCTACCGTACAAGACGTTTTGGAAATTCACTTTTCTGGGACTAATCGTCAACACTGTTAAGGTAACCGGCTTGACCTTGTCACCCAAAAACAGTAGGAAAACAGGATGTCACTTCCACATGTTAGCGGTTTTGAAAAATTCTTTGGTAGAAAAGTGGACTAAATGTTCCTTCCTGTTGTATACTTTAGTCACCACTGGTCCTGACACCGAAAATACAGAGGTAATAGTATCACTTTTCCACATATACGTTTTTGGAATAAATCTAGAATATGGTGCTGGTGCTGATCAATGGCTATTATGAACCGATTTCATCTACCCCACTTCCTAAGCTAAAAACAGAGGAACAGATCTACTCCCTCAACGTTTTTGAAAACACTTCTGGTGAATAGCGCAATGAAGAGTCACCTACTCCTGACACCAAAACAGAGGAAAAGATCACTTCGACATAGACGTTGAACACTTCTAGGTGAAAGCTCACATGAGAGTACCACTCCTGACACCAAAAACATTTGGAAAAGATCACTTCCTGAAGACGTTTGAAAACCACTTCTGGTGAAAGCATGAAGAGTAACCACTCCTGACACCAAATTACAGAGCAAAAAGATCACTTCCACAAGACGTTGAAACATCTTTGGTGTGAAAGGCGGGGGGCCGAATGAGAGTCACCACTTCCTGACACAAATAACAGAGATAAAGATCACTTCCACTAGACTTTATGGTGAATAAACACTTCTGCTCAGTGAAAGGCAATTGACGGAGTCATTCCATCCTGATACCAATAGAGGAATTAAGATCCACTTCCACAAGACGTTTTGAAAAATCTTTTGGTTGAAAGGCAGATAGTAAAAGAGCACCGACTCCTGACACCAAAACAGAGAACAGGTCATCTTCTCACAAGATCGTTATTTTGAAAAACACTTCTTGGTGAAAGACAATGAAGAGTAACCACTCCGTGAACACACAAAAACAGAGGAACAGATCCACTTCCCAAAGACGTTTTTGAAAACACTTCTGCGTGATAAGGCATGAAGAGTAACCACTCAGTGGACACCGAAATACAAAGAACTGATCACTTCCACAAGACGTTTGAATAAAATCACTTTCTGGTGAAGCAATGATGAGATCCCACGCCTGACACCAAAAAAACAGAGGATAAGATCACTTCCACAAGACGTTTTTGTGAAAAACACTTCTGGTGAAAGGCAATGAAGAGCAACACTCTTGTCCTACAAAAACAGAGGAAAATAGATCACTTCCACAAACGTTTGTGAAAACTACTTCTGGTGAAAGGCAATTGAAGAGTCAATTCCACTCCTGATCACCAAAACAGAGGATAAAGATCACTTACCACAAGTACGGTTTTCAATGACTTTTTCTTGTTGCCGCGAAATGCAAGAGTCACCACTCGCTGATAGCAAAACGACCAACAGAGGAAAAGTATCACTTCCACAAGACGTTTTTTTTTTGAGATTGAATAATACACTTCTTGTTGTGAAAGGCCTAATGATTAGATTCATCCACTCCTGAACACTCAAAAACAGAGTTGCAAAGATCTACTTCCCACTTTAAGACGTTTTTTGAAAAATCTTCTTGGTGAAATGGCTCAATGAAGAGTTTTCACCACTTCCTGACACCAACAATACAGTTGGAAAAGATCACTTCCACAAGTACATGCTTTGATTTAATTAACACTTCTGCGTGCAAAGGCGATATGAAGCATGTCACTATCTGTCTTGACCACACTCTTATAAGTCAATCTGTACCAGAGGATAAAATCACTTCCCACAAGTACTGTTTTTTGTAAGAATTTGTCTACTGGTGAATAGCAATGTAGAGATTGTCATTTACCACTCCTGACATCCAAAACAGAGGATTATTGATCATGCTGTCACTTATGAACGCTTCTTGTTTGTTTGCTGGTTTGAGAGTGGTTATGGTATAATGTGATTGGAGTGGGAGACGATTCGGGTGGGTGAATTAGGAGGAGTGCCAACAGAGGGTGGCAACATTTAGGGGAAAATGGAATTTTAGTAGTGTTCGTACTACCCGTTTAATTTGGCATTTGACAGAGCAAACTGACAAAAGATGAGGACGAGAATTGGTATCTCCAGGATAGGAGAACTTGAGGAAGATGGAAAACAAGCTAAAAAGGAAAAAGTGACCGATTTGGATGTGAACATCTGAAGGAGAGGTGAGGTCAGGCAAGGTTGAGGCGAGAAGCCTAGAGCGAAATTTAAAGAGTAGAGGTACATCTGGGGAAAGGTGTAGAGTTTTGTTTATAGTCAAGAAGTTCGAAGAACTACAGGGAGAACAGTGAGTAAATAGGAGTGTGAGTACCTTCTGTGGTTGGAAAGAGAAGAGCAAGACTGGGTCGAACGATTGTTTAGAGGAGAGCAGGTTAGCTAATTCCCGGTAAGAGGAACTATGGAAGAAAGGAATGGAAAAGCAAGAGCTGAAAAAGAATACGGAAATACGATTATAGGAATTGAGACAACTGAGGAGGATACGATGAGGGGATCTATGCGGAAGGCAGATCGATGGTAAAGATTCAGAAAGGAAGACGCGTCGTTGGAACAGCGATAGATTCCATATTCAAGAAGTGCGAACGGCAGTGCGGGGATGGCTTGCGGAGGAATTTAACAGTCGGTACTCTAAAGGAGATAATCGTTCGAAATCTCGATGTGGTGCGGTAGGAGAGTAGCGAGTATCAATAAGCGATATCTAGGGGAGAGGCGTCAGAGTACTAACTCCTTCACTAGTCTGGAGACAAAACCCGTCCAGACAAATCCCGGAGGTTCTACGCCAATCTTTCCGGAGTCGTTGCGGCGCTGAGTCAGACGGTGAGATAACTGCGACGTCCAACGCACCAACACTCACTTTGACCGGAGAGGACGGAAGATATACTCACGATATAGTAGATCTCTCTATGAGAATGGAATAATCAAATGTGAGAGAGATAGGGTTGTACTCCAGTTAAGGAAAATACCCTAGTGATGAGATAAAGACTAATTATATAGCAATATATGAGATGCTATGGATTTACTTGCGTACATCCCTCTTGATTTGCGCAGGACGAGAGTAGAGGGTTAGGAGAGAGATGGGAGTAGGCGGATTAGCAGAAAGAATATTGTTGCGAATTCGCGCCCGCCGGCGGTGCACGCCACTGAGTCGAATCGCGCCGTCGGCCCACCGACCGGACGATTCAATCGGACTCTTCTTTCGAGAAACACGTCTTGTGAAAGGAATAACCAGCGGTGGGAAGGTGGGAGGAGAAGAAGACGTGGTGGGGAGAGCTCCGGCGGGCGTGCCCGGGAGCGGACAACTTTTTTTTTTTACTTTCTATTAATCGCAGAGAGAAAAGACGCACTTTTCCGCTTAAGTTGCCAAATTGCCCACCCGCCGCAGGATTAGGGTGGCTCGCCAAATTTCAGCGACTAAGTACCTTGCGCGTGAGTTTTATGAGAGTAAGTATACCAGGCTTCTGGTGAAAGGCGAATGGAAATTAGGAGTCTCACGACGCGTCGTCACCAAAAGCACAGAGAAAACAACAGATCACCTCAACACAAGCACAACACGTTCTTGAACATTCAGGCAACTCTACTGTGAAAGAACAAATCCGTATAAAGTCCGTCCGCGGCCCACTTTGCCTCGACCCAAGAAGAAATAACAGAGCCGAAAGATGCGACTTCCACACGTCACGTTGTTGACACATCACTAATGGCTGTCAGCCAGAAGTGTGACAATACTGGGGTCATATTAAGCAGCACTCCACGTTCTTGACACCAAAAACCAGTATGTTAAAATGATATACACTCCCGGCGCAAGACGTTTTTGTGAAAACGCACCTTCGTGTGATGACAAGCGCGATGGACACGCAGCTCAAGCACTGCGCTGAACCGAATAGACCAGTCAGGAAAAATAGTCTTTTTGTTCAGTGTTCTTTCTCATCCTTTCTATAACATGCATCTGTCTTGTCCACATACAAATCTATACTTGTTCTTTCATTTCTTCTTTTATTACTACACAACGTTTAATATATCACCATCGCTATCTTGGTCTTGTCTCACACCTATCTTTTCGTGGTTCCTCACTCTTGCCATTTATTCTCATTCTTATTCTTCTTTCAGTATCTTATTACTAGTAGTTTTGTTCCTCATGTATTCTTTTCTTCTGTTCTTCTCTATCTCACCGCATTTTCCATCGCGTAATCTGACTAAATCCAGTCTGAGCCTAATCTTCACGGACTCAGAGACTTACCCCTCCCATGAAGGCGGTGCTGAACTATGCGACCCATTCCCCGTAACTCGTGTCATCCTGTTCCCAGCAAGGGGGTCTTCCACCGGGTTACCCGAATCCTGTTTACCGAGGAGCGGGCTTGCGGTTGTCGGAGTTGTGTGTGGCCGGTTCGGCGCAGCAGCGCCGGCAACTCACCGCTCGCGCACTTCACCGCCCGTTGACGTCATGCAGCGTGAGGTACGTCGTCCCTCTTTTGACGGTCCATTCGCAGGATTCACCCTCCTGCGGATTCCAACCCTACTTGCAGCCATACATCACCCTGCGCACCCCAAAGGGCCAAACACTCCCACTCCGAGGGCTTCCACGCGAACACGTGCTCTGCCTTGAGTTACACAAGCTTACCGTGGAACCCGTCCCGGTCAATCCGTAAAGCCTGCCTAACCTTGTCCATCGCGGGATCTGCAAATTCCACCGGGCGTTCCGGTACCGGGCTTCACTCCCGGCAGCGAGCACCGTGACGCTTGCATGCACAGCACGGCCTCGCGCTCGCGCGTGAACCCGGCCGGTCCCCATTACATACTCGGCCACTACGCCTGTCTCTCTGCGCCGTCTCCATTCATCCACACCACCTGCGTGTCACTACGCCACACCGCATTCATAACTCAACTCATCACCGGAAGCGCGCTGCAGCACGCATGCCGACAGACATCTCCTACACCCACGCACCTTACACACACGTTCCTGCCTACTCCCGTTCACGCACGCTGCCATTTCCCTGACACACGTGTTCCATTCACACACCCGTTCACCCCGCCCGTGGTTCCTTTCACACCACGTGCTTCTTCCCACAGCAACCCTCCACCAGCACGCGTTGCGGAGGCACGCACTCGGCACACTCGCGACACACCACTCACGCACGGCGGTTCATCACACCACAGCGTCTTTGTCAACCACCCTAGTGCCTCTCACACACGCCTTCATCCCCTATGGCGGTGCGTTTGGCATGCACTGCTAATTTCGCCCACACTTTGTTAAAACACACCACCTCGAACACCACCACACCGACCAAACTCTAACCACAATGGGGATTTTGTGCACCACAAGGTTCCTGGTGCCTCATACCCCTCCAAAGTGCTCTCCGCTCCATCTCTTCCCGCACTCGTCCCTCAACTCCGCAAGAAGATCCTTACCCACTTTGCATAGTGATCTGTCGCGAGGGTCATATCCGTCCCTCGTTCTAGGAGTGCCTTAGTCTACACTGCTCGCATTCGGGCCCTACACGCCTTCACCCAATCCCCCTTCATCGTCTCCACTAATTCTCAATGTGTGGTTCGCTTTCCCGTCCTTAGCGTGGGGCGCGGAGGGCTTGCGCGTGTTATGTGTTTTCTATCTCCCTGCGTCTCTGGGGGGGGTGAATTCTGCCGTCTCACCTCATGTCTCGTCTCCACGTCGCGTTCACCCCATTAGTCTTTTCCCCTCGGTCACCGTCCCACAGTTGTTTCTCTGTCACTACCCTCGCCAACACCGCTCCCAATTATTTATGTCGCTTGAGCGGGCTCCTCCTTTTGCTGAGGCCTGACAAACGTGCACTCCGTCTTTCACGCTCGTTCCTCCCACGACGTGGCTGTCGCCTTACGCAGTCCTGTTATGCTTCATCCCCCGCAGGCTTCGGTCCATTTCTGCATCTCTACCCCGCATTCGTCCCATTTACTTCCTTCATTCCGTTTTTTATTCGTTCATGTTGCTATTCCATCCATTTTCGTTTTCATTCTGTGTTGTTTCATTTTTTTGTTATTCCTTTTATTCGTTTTTCATGTCGTTCACTTGTGCGTATTCGCTTTATTGCCTGCAAATTTGTCGAGTGCACTCTGTTCGACAAGGATCCGGGGTTCGAGAGGGGGAGGGGGGGAGGGGGGTCTACGCCGCAGCCGCTGCCCGCCCATTCGGCTCTGGTTCGGTTGGGGGAAGTTCGTCTGTACACCCAGCATTTCCTGCATGGGCTCTCATCCTGACCATGGTTCTACTCATTATAAATCCATATCCCCGGTCTCCCGCTCCCTTGAGATCCATCTATTCCTAAGGTGTTATTTGCCTGCTCGTAATTTGGAGGATCGGGGGTCAGCTCCCTCACCCTTGACCATTCCCTGAATTTTAGTTGAGGAGACCGAGGGATTTGATCCACTCCGACACCAGTGTTGCGTAATTCGCGCCGCTGGCTGGACACGGCACTAGAGCTCGGATCGGCGCACGCGCACCGGCGACAATTAGGTCGTGACTTCCGGGAACTATCGCCCGACAGTACGGGTGGGCCTTCGACTCACACAATCGTCACATCGGCCACCCGCGTAAGGACGCGTTCGCCAAAATCGACTAACCTAAGTACCCCCGACAATGTAAACGGGCGATCGTACCTCGCGAGTCGACTCCGGACACGAGCCGCTTGCGCGGCCCTTCCGTACTATCGGATAACTGCGCTGGTGTATCGCGACTCGACGTTCGATTATTTACTGGCGCTTTTGCACCCACTGACGACCCTTTACGTGAGCAGGATGGAGGTCAATAAAGAAAGAGAATAGGACGAACGAGGGAAAACAGTTCACCCAATCGCACATTATTACCGACACACGGTAAAGACACGTATTACAGCCATACAGTCAAATATGCGACATATAGCAAACCAAACAAAGCAACAACGACAGCTAGATCTATCTATACCGACTTACCGCGACAACGGCACACATACAGTTCTGACTTTCACGAGCGCGGGTCAAACACATTTAACAAAAGCAAGGAAAGAGGCCACCCTCAAGGATCAAGGGCAGTACAGGTCTGTAGGCAAATATGTTGCGTGACCAGGAGGAAGCGCTAGGCCCGCGCAGACGGGGTCCTACCCGCGTCTCTTGTGGCGGCATTGGCGGACGCGCAAATGCTGGCCGCGCGGCTGTTGCCGGCGTGTTCCGTGCGTCTTATGCGGGGTTCGTGCACTTAAGTACGTTTGGTAGTGGGTGGGAAGCGCCCCTTTTGCACTTATTATGCGGGCGGGGGAATAAGGGAGGAATTGTTTGATGCGCTGGGAGGAGATAGAATGGCTGCTGGCTTGAGGTCGCGACGAGCGATGCCACCGCGGACCTCGTCGTGCGACGTGCGTCTTCTGCCTCGGACCTGAGCTCCTTTCGCTCTTTCCCGAACTTCTCAGCCGACTCCAGAACCCACTCTTTGACACACGTGCTTCGTCTTGAGTCGCAGCCGGTCACTTTACTTCATTCGCCTTGCGCTCAGCTTCTTATAGGGCCGCTGGAGCATGCATATATATGCAAATATTCGTGATTCAGGATACGCGGGGGCGAGAGCCACGCTGGCCCATTGTCGAGAGAAGGGGCGTAGGAAGTATTCCCTTGATTGCTAGATATTTGCATATATCGATTTCACACAGACGCGCCTTGAGCTAGGGGCCAGCCGCGCTGCTGTAATTGGGTACGAGCAAAAGTGGCGTGTAGCGTTCTTGGATCCGATTTTTCCCTCGGAAAGGCGCTATTTGCGCTCCGTGCCGGTGCGTTCGGCACAATTGCGATGGCCAGACAGCCGACGCTCAGTGTTCAAGGTTGGTGCAGAATGGCCGTAGAGAGAGAGATGAAGGTGGGGAGTTTTCGGTGGTGGTTGATGGTTATGGTGCCGTTTGGGATAATGCGGGGATTGCGTGAGTGGGAGCGAGTTGGAAAGGTAAGGTCTAGGCTGTTGGGTTTTGTTGTTGTCGAGGGTTGGAGCGTGGTTCGTTGGTGACGATGGTGCGTGGTGAGTGTTGTGTTTGAAGCGGTGAGAACGTGGTGTCAAATAAAGTATAGAACAAAAAAATGCTAACTTTCAAGTGTTGCACCCGAATGGCTTCACATATAATTCCTCTATAAAATGTTTGGGCTACTACACATG
>CM068964.1:95295523-95312515 GCA_035128595.1 Eptatretus atami | reverse complement strand
GTGACCTATCATGTCATAATTATCATGAAAACATTCTACAGGAGTAGTCACACCAATGGTGAAAATTTTATCTCAATCCGACAAGCGTTTGCGGAGAAAAACACAAAAGTTCTGTGCGGACAAACGGACCCAAATACCCTCTCCTTCGGCGAGGGTAATAAAAAGGTTGTGTTCAACAACGATGGGTGTACGTTGTTCAGAAGATAAAATCATCGACCATGTGCTTTATGCTTTCATGATGCACAACTTTTATTGTATGCAATGTTGTAAAGCAAAGGAATGTATGCAATAACACGGTGTGTGACGAGCCATCTCCTGCACCTTCTCAATGTTGCGACAATGCTGGAGCAAGCGTTCTGTGTCAGTTGGAATGGCGACTCGCACAAAACGATGCAAACTCCCTTCCAGCTTGCACAGGGCTGTACTTCCAGGCTCTGCCATCTCATCAACCTGACACGTTTGTCAAACACCTAAAGATGAGACGGGCATCGAAAGTGTACACCAGTACGGTACAACAAAGTACCAAGAGCACATTACAAAACTAGAGAGTTCATAGAGCATGTTATCCCGTGCAGTGTTACTTCAATTCTAATAAAGTAATGATTTTCACGATCTTTAAAAAAAAAAAAAATCTCTGAAAGTTTGCTGCTATTGAAGTAGTCCAGAAGTCATCCCAAACAGCATCCTTCTACACCACCTCAATGAACCTTTATTAGTCCCCTACCGGTTTCACCGGAGGGATTGTAGGTTTACTGTCTGTCTGTCTGTCCATACCACCAGTGGTTTTTCCGACTTTTTTTTTCTCCCATACCCTTTAACATATTCAAATGAAACTTGGTTCATGGCTTTATTATGACAAGTTAGAGAATAAGTTCGAGTTTCAGGTTGTTTCGCCAATTTTTCACAGTTATACCCTTTTGAAACTTAAAAAATATCACATATTATCCATGGGTCAGTGTTCAGCTGCCCTGACTCCACCGCACTGCCTTACACCCATTGGCTGGACAGCTGGCCTGACTCCACCCCATTAAAATCATGCTCTGCCATTGCATGAAGCAGCACAGATTGACATGCCTCAGGCCTTAGGCCTGGGTGTTAGTCCATGGCCCAGTGCAATTGGAATGATCCCAGGTATGCAACCACAATGCATTATTTATGCGTACAAGCCGTACACATGTTTTTGCTTCATGTATGTACATTGAGTTATGAAGCAGCACAGATCGGCAGGCCTCAGGCCTGGGTGTCAGTCCATGGCCCAGTGCAATTGGAATAATCCCAAGTATATAACCACAATGTAATATATACACATATACCGTACGTATGGTTTTTCTTTTCTTCATGCATGTACATCGGGTTATTTTTAATATGAAATAGGCAAAGCCGAGAAACTAATGTACGCACGGTGGTTTAGAGTTTCTTCTTCTTCATTTTTGTTCTGTATCAGCTCGAGTGTGCGTTAAAGCAAACTAATTTTTATCTCCGGTTTGTTATCAGAGTTGTCTATTGGTTTATAGCCCACAAAAGATATCGGTAAATGAAAATTGCTTTTATTTTGCCGAATTGACCCAAACATGGTGTGTTAGACGGTTTCTTCTTCTTCATTTTGGTTCCAATATCGGCTCGAGCGTGTGTTAAACTTAATCAAACTTTTATCTCCTGAACATTCATTGGGACCGGCAGGGGACGTGTATTGCAAAGCAATTCTTGCTCTTGTTTAAATTGAAGTACTGCAAAACTGGAGGTTCTTGGAATAATTATGACAGACAATTTGTATACTACAGTGTTCAAGAATATATAAATTAATTTAAATAAAATAAAGATTGTAAAAAGCGCATTAATAAAATAATTCCGGTTTTACCGCCATTTTTTGCAGTCTATTACACCACCCAATCTAACACGTTACATTAGTTGTTCGTGCCTGTTGTTTGTGTCCTTTATAATATCCTTAAAAACAGTGAGTTTCCTGTTTGGAATGATCTTCAATTTTGTTTGCCAGGCAGGCAGAGTAAAAAAAATTCTCACTCTCTGCGCATGCGTGATTGGGTCGTAATCAGAGTCAAGGTACGGTAAAACGAAACACTCGTCTTCCTCTTAAACGTTCAAAATATAACATTCAATTTAAATAAGTTGAGGCTGAGTCTTTGGGTCTCTCACTCTCTCACCACAGGCAAGTCGCCGGTCTTTCTGTCTTCCACCATCTCCTCTCTGGTCTCGCCAGTGTGTACAAAAAAAATTTAAATAATAAATAATAGTTCTTCTTCAATCATAAACCGATAAGACAGACGGATGGACAGATTGACATGAACCGACTGCATCACCCCGCTTTTCGCTTAATGTGTGCGAGCTAATCGAGTCTTGGCCACACTGGACCTATGCTCAATTTATTTTAACCTTTTCATGCAAGACAAACTGCCAGCAGCCATGACACCCACATTTTGTCCATGGAAGATACATGGATAATTTTGTGCCAATTGATGCAACTCACATGATGTCACATACCACATCCCCAGGGTGTGTTCAGTTACCAAGTTTCTTGTAGAATGCTCGCAAAGTGGCTTAAGCACTCAAGCAAGCACTCCATTCAAAACCGTTGATTAGGAACGGCTGGATTGGCAAGCACTCGCTCGCTGCTTGGTAACTGAACACACCCCTGATGATGCACATGACTACCCACAATTCCTTACGCGAAGTACAGATATACATTTTTGTTTTCTTCCCCAAAGATTGAGTCGTCGGGACGATTTAACATCCCTCGCATTTGGTTAGAAAAAAATGGATATCTACAGTGCAATATACCTAAGAGTGACGTCATACAAGATCGACATGTTACCCAAATCTTTTCTACGATAAATGGATGAGGTGTGTGTGTGTGTGGTGTGTGTGTGTATTACGTACGTCTAATTACGCACGATTGGAATGTACTTGAGACTGCTGAGACCCCTTCGACCTTTGAAGACCCTTAAGACCCAGAGGACCCAAAAGACCATGAGGACCCCAAAAAAGCAAAACATCCAGAAGACCCAAAGGACCTAAAATACCCACACAACCCAAAAGTCCCCAAGGACCCAAAGAACCAAAAGGACCGAGATGACCCAAAAATCCCCAAGGACCCAGATGACCCAAAAGTCCCCAAGCACCCAGATGACCCAAAAGACCGTGAGGATCCAAAACATCCAAAAGACTGAGGACCCAAAAGTCCAAGACCCCGAGGACCCAGATGACCAAAAAACATCCAGATGACCCTGAAGACTCCGAGGACCCAGAAGTCCCCATAAGACCCCAAAGAACCAACTATAAATGGATTGAGGTGTGTATATTATGTGTACGTGTTTTGTGTAGTTCTACTAGAACGTTCTGATGTGCAATGTGATACACCAAAATGATCGTCAGGACTTCCTGAGTTGATTAGGCTAATTAACTCCAAAAAAAATCCGTTAGAATTCCCATGATTTAAACGCACGCCATGTTGAGGTATATAAAAGCAGCTCAATAGGTCCTTCTACCACGGCATGGCATTTTAATTACAAAAACAATAACATTGTAACAAAGCATATATTAATTAATACTAAGAATATTTACAACAATAAACAGAATAGTAATATCATCCGGCAATAATAAAACGAACATATAATCGCTGCGCTGACCCCAAGCACATCTGGTTCTCAGTGAAAGGGAAGCTAACGGTCAAGTGGGACAACAGTAAGCGGGTACTAGTATGCAGCAAGGCTGTGAAGACCAATGAAAATGGGTCCATCGGACCAACCGGCCCCACCAGTTGGTGAAACAATTAATAAACGTTCTCTTCACACAAACTACGTTTGGATTCAAATCAAAAACCGATTTTAATTCGTGAAAAGGAACTGTAAAAGTCCCTGCCGTCTGGGACCGAAACCATCATCATGTAAATATAATTATATATTATACATATAGTCGGTGTTATAAGAATACAACAGCGAATCATTGGATAAATTATAGCGTAAAAGGGACGTTCTGACGTCCATGGTCGGCTCGTGTGAAGCTGCAAAGCAAAGATTCTCAAGGAGAGACTTACCGAGTTGAGGCCTAGTGGTTAGGAAAGCCTCGAGCGTTTCCTAGTTTCGCAAAGGCCTCATGGAGCACCGAAACCGCCTCCCGGCCGCGAAGCGAACCCTTCTCACAATGTCACAACGAGCGGCACTCCGCTTCCAGCGCATGTCTCAAATTCACCGAGCCGTATTAATCTCGGCAATAATCCTGTGAGGAATACCCTTAATAATGACGTCAGTAAAAAAAACAAATTTTGCATCTTTTTATTTACTACACAATCTCATTCTGCTTCTTCTTCTTCTTCTTCTCATTCTTTTCTTCTTCTTCTTCTTCTTCTTCTAATGTTTTACCTCCAGCGCTTTGTCATCTTTGTGTTGGGAAGCAGGACGACACGTCGTGACGTCACTGAGCGGCTCGATTGCCACAAAAAATAGGATTTGGGAAAACTGTCGGGAGCGTGAAGGCGCACCAGGACCCAGTGCACCTGTATATTCATTTTGGGAGCGAACGTTGTTAAGCCGGCTGTCTTCACGTGGGCAGTTTAATCACAAAGATGTTCTCTGTACATCCGTCCTGTACAAATTTAACTCGAGTTGGGGAAAGGAACTACGTCCGACAAAAGCTTGAATCGAACCGAATAATTTCGCTTTTAACCAACCAATCCCACAACGACATATTTTACTCTGGGACCATCTATTAAATACGTACACAGAAAGAAGAGGATCATGGAGTGTTAAAGGAATCTGCTAAAAGGGAAAGAAGGGTGACGGGAGACAGGAAGCTTGGGAGGGAAGGGAAAGGGGGGCACGTCGGGTGGAGTGGAAAGAATAAAAAGTTCGCCACATTTGCGTACGTAATAAATAGACCGCATCGATTAAGGTTCTTACTGCAACTCACCTCCGAATTAAATAATATACGGTATTCCAGTGACAGACAGAATCGTTAAAAAAAACAGAAAAAAATCCCAACAAAGTTTTTTTTCATACTGAAAAGTTTATTCAAGTGCAGGAGAAAAATCCCTCATCTATAATATACGTACAAGCAACAAGACAAAGCAATCTGAGCAAGGAGGAATCCTGCCGAAAATGACACCGACGTTGCACACAGCATGAACATCGATCGTTTTGCTGCTTTGGGAAGTCACAAGGCACTTCAGCTTTCGATACAAAGACTTGTAAAACATTTAATGCTTTGTCATAAGCGAAAAGCTTACATATGTCGTGGGAAAAGCATCTGCGGGGGGCTGATCGCTGGATAACTAATATCCAGAACGCGGTGAAACTGAACTTGAACATGTTTTAGAAAAATTAAATCATTTGCTTAGTCCAACATAACAACTCCCAATGTTTTGCAAATTATTATATACAAACACACACACACATATATATTTGTTTGATGTACCGTACTCTTTACAAAGCATTGTGGCTGCCGAAGCAGTTTCTTGGTGAGGGTTACACTAGGTGGTTTGCCATTGCCTTCCCAGCGTTGTTTGTCCGTGCTCTATCCTTTCAAATGCTGAGCATCAAGCAAGGAAGCAACACGGACCATTTTTTTAAAAGTCGTTGGGATGACTCGGCTGGGGTTTGAACCACAACCACCCATACAGAGCGGATGCTCCAACCATTACTCCACTGAGTCTGGTATGGAGCTTGAGTCTGGGAGATCAGTGGTTCGAACCCCGGCCGAGTCATCCCAAAGACATTAACAATGGTTTTGCTGCTGCCTTGCTTGATGTTCAGCATTTAAAAGGATAGAGCATGTTTAAACAACGCTGGGAAAGCAATGGCAAACCACCCAGTATAACCCTCACCAAGAAACTGCTTCGGCAGCACCAACGCTCTGTAAAGAGTATGGTGCGTCATATACATATATGTATATATATGTATATATATATGTATGTATATATACATATATATCACCGATTCCCGGGTATAGTTTGTTTCCACTTCGTAAGAACACGTTATTTATATAATACCCACCCATTTAAACAATTTGCAAAACCCACAGAAAAATAGCATGAAACGAGCCCCTCTGTCTTCTTAAATTAAATCCTTTTGTGCGTGTTAAACTCTATAAACCAAAAACTATATAAAATCGACATTTATAAAGCCTTTTGTTCGAGTTAAAAAATATATTAGCTTTCCTTGATGTACGATTAAAATGGAAAATTATTTACATTTCGACTGGGTCACGTTCCTTCTTGCCGAATGCATGGTGGTTATATGAAGGGCAGATTTTACACAATAATATATCTTGTAAACACGGCGAGGAATATTCTGAATTTTGATCGACTGTTAAAAAAATGCAGCAAATCCTTCCAATGCTGAAATATGACATCACGTTAAGAAACGTACGTAGAGATGGAATGTATTTATTTATTCATTCATGTGCATGTTTATCTTTTGTGATAAAGTCTTCATCATCTGCACTTTCACTATGTATTTATACCACAGGTCTTAAAAGTACAGTATTGGTCCATAAATCGAGTATCTTCAGTTGAGAAAGGCTATCCAAGTTAGCATGGGCTGGCAGAATGGCCTATAGGTATGCACACTCGCCTCAGAGCTGCATCTCGTCTACATTTCAATCGCAACTCAGCTGTAAACTGTCATCCTGGTGCTTCGCGAGCATGGTGAGGTGTCGATACCTGTGCCGTTCAATGGTAGGACGTCGAGCTGGAGGGCCCGTCACCAGGAATGGTTGGCGCTGGACGGTAATGATCCTGCAGTGTCTTTTGTGAAGAGTAAGCGAGCTATTGCCATCACCGTGAACAAACTACAAGTTACTGCCCTGACTGACGGCTGGGTGGGCAATGACAAACCACCGAACATAACCTTTTACTAGAAACCACTTCGTCAACACCGACATTCTCTCAAAAGTATATTACATCATTCGAGTTTGCCTGGCAGAAACCTCTACCAAACATATATATATATATAATATAATATATATATATATATATATATATATATATATATATATATATATTCTTGTTCTTCAGTGTTTATCATCTCAGGCCCTGTGAATGTGGTAACAGATCTAGTTGAACCTGAAATTAGCCGAAATGCAAGGTAAAGGACTGAAAGCGTCGATTTGAAGAGTAGATGTTCGAAATGCTACCTACCATTCCCATCATCAATGACACTTTCATAACGCCTTTGGAGGTTACGCACGGATAGCCTATAACAGTCAGGCAACAGGAAAAAAAAAATCACAGTCGAGGTCGGTCAGTATTTCATGAGCCTCAAAGTCATCATTCATTGAGGAGTTCAGAAAGTTTTATCCGGTTAATTGTTTGTTTTTTTATGATTAATAAAGCTATTGATTGTATTAACAGTTATTGTATTACAAAAAAATAAAATTGGTATCAAACGAAATGGCGATACAATCACCTCTTGGAACAATTTACTCATTTTAATGTTTGCCTTTTGTGATTTATGCATGTTCCTTCATCCTTGAAATCTTCATTTCTGTAGACCATAAAGACATCAGTTATGAACCTGTGATTGAGAATCGTTCCCTTTTGCACTGTTGTAAAGAATGATGTTCTTATATAATCACCTGTAATAGCTACCCATAAGTCTGTCAGCGACGACGGCTCAATATCTATTCCTGACAGTTTGCTCATATTAGACTTGCGATGAAACATGGCCACGTGTGCTCCAAATTTGTTTTGAGAACGGGGAGAAAAAGCAGATATTTTACAATAATAGATAAACTCCCATCTCGACTCCCTTCACGTGATATACGTTATTTAGTTAATAAATTAAAATCTGTGAATATACCTACGATGAGGGATGTCCATCATATGTCGGTGAGAAGCTGGCCACAGACGTACTCTCACATGGTCTGTACATTTTTCCTGATACATTGTCTGTTTTCCATTGTTTCCTTTCTCCTCTGAAGGCAAGTCTTAATCCTCTTTCCATACATAAATGCTCTTCCCCTTTTTATCATCCCTTCAACATCCATCGCTTTGTGTGCCACTCATTGCACAAGTTGAGACCGCAATGCTTGAGATCAGAACGGCAGGGTGTCCAGGAAGAGTTTGTCAATGATGGGTGGTGGAGGCACCAGGTCCTCAAGTTTTAAGTAGAAGATCCTTTGTAGGCCTTGCGTGCAGAGAGAGCGCAGTTCCGGTAGCTTGCAGAAAAGGCGAGACAATTGGTTTGTGTGCGACGTGTTGAGTTCAAGATGTTCGCGCAGGCAAGAAACGACCTGGTTCTGCAGTTCCTCAACCTTGTGGCCCTCCAATAATCCAAAACGGTCTGCACAGGGAACATTTCTTTTAATATCTTCAGCATTGAATTTTCGATTTTGATCGTGGAGACCATACATACAAAGGGGCCATTTAGAAATGGAAATATCGCAGAAACTTCCACCCCACCCCCACTCGTTTTTCAACCTTCTACACTCGGGCCCGAAAGCCTCCTCATGCATACAATAAACAGATGGCGCAAAATAACACAGTAAAAGGAATCAAACTATAAATTCATGAGTATGTGAGCCTTTGTTTAAAACGGACCTGAAACCATAACAACAGCACACAGGCAAGAGAATGTCGAAACGTCCATCTTTAGGCTCTGGAGACTCCAAGAGAACTCAATGATGGAGTTGATCCACTCTCCAAAAGTGCGCATGCATTGTGAGCGGTGCAGGACAACGCCATTGCAGAACACCAGCTTTTCTTCCACTGGATTGGACCTGTAACAGGAAATGCAGATTACTTAGAGACAACTTTAATAATACCCAATGAAACAATTCCAAATGCAAATAATTATTGAGGAACAGATAATCATAGACTCTGAATGATAGTGTACTCTATTATGCAATGGCCTGTTTGCAAAGGACCAGAACGAGTTTATAGTCAGATCCGATTCCACCAAACATTTGTCCCGGATTAAACGACTTGAAGGTGAGCACACTCACCGCACGTGAGTTATCCTGTGAATCTGTAAGACGGGTCCCATACCATTGACACCATGAGACGGATGGACATTGTTAGAGGGTTGCGTGCGACACATTATTACCTCCGCTACCGAAGGTGGACGGATGTTATGTTTTCACCCCTGCCTGTCCGTCTTTGTGAGCAGGATATCTCAAAAAGTTATGCATCGATTCAGACGAAACTTGAAGGACAGGTTGGTTGTGCGACAAGGACGAAATGGTGAGACTTTGGTGAAGATTCGGAGCTGAATCCGGGTTTGAGAATTTTTTAATCTTCAAGTGATTCTTCACCATTAAAAGATGGGGCTAAAAACGATACATAGCATGATATTTCAAAAAGTTGTGGACGGGTTATGACAAACTAGGTGAATGACTTGGTTAGGTAACAAGTCGATTAGATTTTGGTTAAGATCTGGAGACAGAACCGACCTGTCAGTGGGATACAAAACGTAAACTGTTCAGCCTGGCGGAGGTACAGTATGTGCTCTATCAAGTGCCGTTCTAGTTTCCGATGGAATCAGATCCAACAAAAACTTCCATCTGGTGCAGTGGCCATCATTAAGCATGCATAGCATCATGCAGTACTGTATGCCATTTTTTAGAGAATCGTTAAGTTGTACGTCTTCTCTGCTTGCACTCCATTGTGAAAATGAAAGAGCTCATGGAGAACATTACAAAACAATGGACTACTCTTTTGGAGAGAGTCGCCCATTGTTCCACATCATGCCAAGCTTCACATTCTCCGTATGGGTTCAACATAAGGTTAATCACCTTGCCTCATTTTAACACCCACATTGGTCTATAGCCATTGAAACAGCATCATGTGACTGACTGCATGAATAGTGAACCACAGGAAAGAGATTGTTGCATAAACCAATGTTAATTACTTTCCTGCCTTTTGTCCCACAAAAGGTGACATACAAGGCCAACTTGCACACATGCAATCATTCGTGCACACACACTTTATTATTACTAACTAGCATCGACTCATAGGTTATCATTAATCGGGCTTAAAACGCCTTCTCTGTGGTATTATCCTCCACCATGCCAGGTGTTGCCTTAATGGTTAGGGTGATGGGCTTGGGATCCTTGCGTCCCGAGTTCCAATCCCGCTCAGCTGTTGAATTAATACCAGGTGGGGTTAACTCGACCTGTCATCCTTCCGAGGTCGGCAAAATGAGTGCCAACATGCTGGTGTCCTGTGTCGGAGTGGCGACCCGTCCAGGATTGTGCCCAATAGCCAAGGAGACTGCTTAGGCAGCACCAACACTCTGCACAGAGTATGGTCCCAATGGATGGACGGATCCTCCACCGAGGGGATCTGAAGCTGGCTGTCCCTTCTACTAGCACTCACTTGTGGACATTAAAGACTCCTCGGTGACTGGTGCCTTTGAGAAAGGCTTTAATACCTATGCCAAGTTCCCAAATTACTTCCCTGACTGCTGCTGGGAAGGCAATGGCACACCACCTAGTGTAATATTTGCATGTGTTGTGCAGTCACACATTCTTTTAAAATTTTCCGTCGTGAAAGTAACATGAACATGAGAGGTGTATGATAAATTTGAAGATCAATCAACCAATGTACCATACTCTTTACAGAGCGTCGATGATGCCGAAACAGTTTATTGGCACAAGGCCACAGGTTATGGTGGGTGGTTTTCCATTGCCTTCCCAGCAGTCAGTCATGGCAGAAATTTGTAATTTGTTCAGCTTGCTGGTGATAGCTCGCCTACTCTTCACGAAGTTCAGCATGGGATCTTTAACGTCCACCAACTAATGTCGGCAGTTTAACGTCCATCCGAGGGACAGCACACACATAGATGTTTCGCCTTGCCTGTGAAACACCAGGAGGACAGTTTATAGCTGGGTTGAGTTTCAAACCCAGGCTAGACAGCTCAGAGGTGAGTGTGCATTCATCTGTGCTATCTTGCCAGCCCTGTACTAACCTTGAAAGATAACTTTTGTGCACTTAGCCCAATTTGGGCCTGGATGTGGGATAGCCTAGTTTACTTCTCAGAGGCTCATTCTGGGATAGATAGAGTATACCTTAGGTATAGACACAATAAAATTAATGACAATGTTTGCAAGTGAATATAAAAAAAATAGGACCACTGGACTTGTAGCTTATCTGGGCCCTGGCCTAATGCTGCAGCCCAAATTTGGTAGCATTCTGACTGGTAGGGCTGGAGAAGAAGATTTTTGAAGGAATTTATGTGACCGCCATTTTGACACACTTCCGGTCATGTGATCGGAATGACCTCCGCAATTTAACATCAGAACCTTGTCCTAATGTTGTAACCCAAATTTGGTAGCATTCTGACTGGTGGGTCTGGAGAATAAGTTTTTTGAAGGAATTTACTAAGTCCGCCATTTTCACCTACTTAAAGTCACGCGACCGGAAAAAGCTTTGCAATCCCGCTACCAATCATGAGTGGAACCTTGCTGCCAAATTTCAGCCGGATTGGCCCAGCGGTTTGGCCAGAGGAGTCAAAATAGTAGACGGACGGATGGTGCATAATGACAATACCTTATCTGGAATTCCAATTCCAGATGAGCTAAAAATTATGAATTAAAATATGGATTCATAAAATATTATAAGGTGTATGCCACTTCTAATGATGGCTTTCCAGGTAAGAACTCACAAGTAGGCGAGGCGGAGCACAAACAGTTCAAGAAGAGCCGAATCGAGGAGCAGGTCACGGTCCTTCCTGGGCAAATCCTGGAGGCCAGGAAGCCGTTCAGCCCAACTACGTATCACTTCCATACAGCTGACTAGAAGCTCGAAGAACTCACGCACGTCTTGTGTATCGGCCTTCTTGACGCTGAGCGTCTCGTCTTCTGGCTGAAACTATGCACAAAAGAAGAACCGCAAACAGCAACGAATGTAACAGAGTTGACTGTGCTAATAACTCCCTGACTCCTTTTTATGTTACTAAACAGGTGTGCAGTGCAAGTTGAACAAGGGTTAGAAATCGTGACGAAATCAGAAGGGGAGGGTTTGTCGCATTGCAGGGTCAAGTCACGGTAGCTTTGTCATTTTCCCCTTCAGTGATGGAGATGTGGGTGGCCCTGGCTTTTCAAAGGGAGAGTTTCAATACCCATTTTAAAATTCCCTGATTGCATTTAAAACTCAACTACAAGGTGTGAACCAGCACCACTTGTGAACCTGACCAAGCAGGTATCTGAGCGTTCAGCTCAGCGTTCAGAAGATGACAATCCAAAATCCTTACTACTACTGCCGTCAGCTGGATTTGAACTCATGCCCTCCGGGGTACCACTCATGTCCTCACAGCCAGGCCATCACCATTGAAGCAACAATTTGCATTCGACGTTTCACAGCCAATGAGAGACCTACCAAGGCAACTTGTGGCTTCCAGTATTCCGTGGAAACTACTGGGAAATTTAAGTTGCATTTCTGCTTAATGGTTCTTTGTTTTTTTTGCGTAATCATCAGATAAAATTCTCAATTTTTGAAGTCTGTGTTAAATTTATTTTTTATGGGAAGTTCATGTAACATGACATCGAATCCCGACAGAACTTTTGAGGCAGCACAATTGCAGTCTACTGGGCAGTGAGGGCGAGGGTGCGGGGTGAGGGAAGGGGGGAGACGGGGAAAAGCAAAAGTCGAACAGAATAATGTGTACTTATTGTGCTGATATCACGTTTACATTCACAGTCATGTTGTTTGATTTCCAAGGATCCCACCAACAGAGTGTATCAACAATTGGAAGTGAGCCTGGTGTTGGCTTCGTGGTTAGGGTGGCTAGCTTGGGATCTTAGGGTCCTGGGGTCGAACCCTGTTGGCCGCTGAATTTAAACCAGGTGGGGTTGACTCAGCCTGTCATCCTTCCAAGGTCGGCAAAATGAGCACCAATGTACTGGTATAGGGGCACAGCATCAGCAGCAGGCATAGTTATGCCCCAACAAAATGATAGCTACCCGGCAGCCAAGCTGCCATATGCAAGAAGAAGAAAAACAATAGGAAAATTAATGGAAAATTTCTTCCAAGAAGAGGTTAAACAAGTTTATTAAAGCATCATCGCAGATAAAGTTCAATCAACCAAGATGTGCATGTGCCCTTAATGTAACAATGGACCCATCAAATTAGTTGGTATAATATTAAACAACATTCAGTTTTGTATACACAGTCAAGGCTCATGGAAGAGCGAGAACACTGAATGGATCAGGACGCAACAGACAAAAAGTGACATCAGAAAGAGAAGGGGAAACACCAACAGCAGGGTTGAGGGACAAAATGGAGAAAGACTTGGACAAATAAGGGATGTGGGGAAGAATGTGGGGTAGGGCAGGACGCATGGGGTGGACAAGGAAAATGAAGGGGAAAATTGAAATAACACATCAGGCCTTTTGATTTTAAAAAATTCCGGTCGAACAATACATCGGGCCTTTTGAAATCCACAGATGATTGGCTGCACAGTATGGCGATGATTATTATTTATAATAATGTTTCCTCTTTCAAAATAACATTTGCGTGTGAAACAGCAACGATTATAAAATCTCGAGACACCATCAGAGGGTGCGAAAGCTGTGATTAGGCAAAGGGTGACTAATTATTTCATGAATTTCTTACACTCAGAGTTCAAATTTGACCTTTACTCGTTTATTTAAAGCAGCTTAATGTGAATATGTAGATGTATCGTTTGGCGGGGAATTGAAACTTTGAGTGTTGGTAACCAAAACCCATATTCATGTGCTTCCTGATGAATGCATGTGTTGAAAAACAAGACGAGGGCAAATGTGATCACAAAGAGGAACCGATCATTTAAGGACGTTCACATTAGACTGGTGAAAATCATTTAAAGATCGAGATGAATGTACACAGAACGGACCACTTCCTGCACGACTGGCCACCTGTATCTACATCGACGACACAAACTGCGAAGCAGGCTGGGGATCTCAATTTGACTGATCAGAAGTGTGCATAGCTGGACAATATGATGAAAAGCAATGTCTCTTTTTTTTTGTAATACACATTACACATGCGAGGTTATTTGTCAACAAATGTAAAGTTGAGGTCAAATTTGAAATGCCGTCGAAGATACAAGCAGATGTAAATACAGTATTGTGTACAGGTGTTATTTAAGTGGCCTAGCAATGTACACCAAGAGGTGAGAAGACAAAACCAAGACGATTAGGCAGACGATGAGAAAAAGAGTGGAAATTTTAAGTAAAACAATTGAAAGACCATAGAATCAGAAGGAAGAGACTTCCAGAATGACAGGTCATCGTGATTGATTACAGCAGAGGTGACAGGAATTACCCGGGAGTAATCGAGGCTGGAGGAGCTGGGACTGGTATCAACGTTTGCCCGCACAATTGCTGTGAGCAACGAAACAGGTGGTGAAGTCAGTTCTGGTTCGGCCGGACTGCGTGGTTTTGATGGAAGGCGTCCCCGCCGTCCCTTCAGGTTGTCAGTACGCACAACTGGAATAAAAGGGTGTCATTAAGATAAATTAATTCTTCCTTCTGCCTTTCCTTTTCTCCTTGAGGCTCATTTTCTCAGAAATACAGGCAGACAGATTATGAGGTGATGATGTCTTGTGGACTGCTTTAAATGCAGGAATTTGCAATGTATACTTAAATTCCAATAAATGACATACAATATATAGAATACAATTATGACATATTATATGCATTTCACAGTATATGAACAGCATAATACTTATATTATTACTTGCAAATTCTCCATAATATTGCCCTGTCAACAGCCCCCACCTAAAAGCGCAAGAGATTAAAGGTGGGAAGGAAACTAATATCCCATGGATAGCAGGCTTACGGGGTTAATTTGGATGAATTGATGCTTGCTCGAGATGACATCATCTGTATTCTGTGCATGTTCTAACATGTTTGTTGTGAAACACGATTATCACAAATTTAATCCTCCAGGTATCCCAATTAAACCCAATCATTGGTAGCGGTAAAAATGGTGGGAACTCAACACACACACACACACACACACACACAACACACACACACACACACACACACACACAACACACACACACACACACACACACAGCATTTAAGAATTAAATAATAATTAATCCACCTCCTCCAATTCTCAACTGCCCTCTGCCCCCTCTCTTATTACTCCCCGGTACCTCAACCCATCACCACCGAGCCTTTTCTCCTCCTCATCCGACCCTCTCCCAAGCTCTTCTGCAATCCCCACACTCTTTCAATAACTCTCCTTTCCTGCCCCCCCTCCTCCCTCTTCCTACCCTCCAACCCCCCCCCCCCCACACCCAAAGCCTCCTCCCTCCCCCTTCCTTAAGCAGTTCCACACAGGTTGCCACTGATAAACCAGACTTAATCTGCTTAACAGATGTCTCCTTCAAGACGTCTCTGACTCCCTCGTATCCCTCCCTGGTTACTCCCTCCTCCGGTATAACAGACCTGAGCCTCGTCCTAGCGGCGGAGCTGCTCTCTTTATCAAAGACTCGATTCCTCACTCACCATGCACTGCCCTCTTTCCCCCACACCCCGAGGAATACCTCTAGCTACGGCTTCCTCTCCACGACCACCTCATGTTTATATGTGTGTTGTACCGTCCACCAAACATTGATGACTCCATTTACATCTCGCTATCGGAAAACATGGACCAACTTCTATCCTCTCATCCAAACTCTCTCTTCCTCCTTTGTGGTGACTTCAACTGTCATCATGCCATTTGGCTAGGGGTGGGTACCTCTCTCACCTGCCATGGCACTTCAGCAAAAGACTTCTGTGACTCATTAGGACTGACTCAATCTGTCAACTTCCCAACCCGGATCTCAACAAATGGTACTCCATCTCTTCTGGATCTGATTTTGACAAATCTCCCTGAAAATATCTGCTGTTCTTCCTCCGCTCCAATCGGTTCTTCTGACCAAGTGCTTGTCAAAGTAGACATCCCTCTGGCTGCTATTGGAGAACCACCTCAGCGCTGTCGAGTCTGGCATTTCACTCAGGCCGACTGACAGGGTCTTCAAGCAGCCATCAAACTTCGAGACTGGTCTCCCATCTCCACTCTGTCCAACATCAACTCGTCCTGGGAATTCTTTCATAGAAACTTGCTCTCTCTCTCATGCACAGATTTATCCCATCTCGTCTTCAGTTGTCATACCCTTCCTCACGCCCATGGTACACTGAAGCTTGTGGTGAGGCAGTTGTCCTGAAACAACTTGCCTTCGCCTCATGGAAGGCTAATCCAACTGAAAGCAATCTCAGTTCATTCCACAAAGCTCATAACAAGTGTGTGTCTACCCTCAGGAGAGGCAGAAAAAACATCTTTCTAATCTCAAGTCTGAACTCTCAAACCTGTCTCCCTCCTCCAAATCCTGGTGGTGTCTAGTTAAGTCTGTTTTTGGTGTATGTTCCCCCTCAATCCCCTCCCTTACCTCAAGTGGCCACACAGCTGACACTGTACATGAAAAGGCTGAATGCCTAAACTTATTTGCATCGAAATCTTGTGTCCCAAACCCACCTTACCCAGTCGCACCCATATGTTCCTGGACTCTGTCCTTTTCTCCTGACAAGATGGAGAGCTTGCTGTCAAACCTCGACTCAGATTCTGCAACCGGTCCAGACGGCGTCAGCCCACGTGTTCAAAAAACCTGCTCCTCTGCTCTTGCTCACCCTCTCTCTGTTCTATTCACCCTCTCATTTGCTCAAGGTCATCTGCAATCTGCTTGAAATCAGCAAACATTACCGCCCTGCATAAAAAGGTGCAAAAACAGATCCTTGCAACTCCAAACCAATCAGCCTTCCACCAATCATCAGCAACGTTATGGAATCCATCATCGCTTCAGACATTAAATCCTTCCTCTTCTCCAATGGCTTGATTTCCAATCAATTTGGATTCAGACCAGGTCACTCTACTCTGGATATGCTGCTTCTGCTCTCCCAACAATGACTGGAGATCCTCAATGCCAGACATGATATCAGAGCAATCTCCCGAGACATATCGCGTGCTTCCAATATGCTCTGGCACCCCGCCCTGCTCACCAAACTCTCTTC